>MDKH01163438.1:0-35702 GCA_005239495.1 Nicotiana undulata
ATGGCGGCATTATCTATATGGTGTATCTTGTGAGGTCTATACTGACCACCGCAACCTGCAGTATCTGCTTAAGCAGAGGGACCTTAATTTGAGGCAGCGAAGGTGGATTGAGTTATTAAAGGACTACGATCTCACTATTCTGTATCATCCGGGCAAGGCAAATGTAGTGGCGGATGCTTTGAGCAGGCGGGAAGCTAGTATGGGTAGTTTGGCCTACATTGCAGCTGAGGAGAGACCTTTAGCCTTAGACATTCAGTCCTTGGCCAATCTCCTGGTGAGATTGGATCTTTCTGAGCCTCGTCGAGTTCTAGCTCATGTGATTTCTCAGTCTTCATTATTGGGAGAGATTAAGGCTCGACAGTTTGATGATCCACGTCTAGCAGAGCTACGGGATACGGTGGTCCAGGGCAGGGCCAAGAAGATTACTTTAGGCAAGGATGGTGTTCTACGACTACAGTGCCGATTGTGTGTTCCAGATATTGATGGCCTGAGGGAGAGGATTCTAGCAGAGGCGCACAGTTCTTGGTATTCTATTCACCCAGGAGCTACGAAGATGTACCGTGATTTGAAGAAGCACTACTGGTGGAGGCTGATGAAGAAGGACACTGTTCAGTATGTGGCCAGGTGTCTTAATTGTCAGCAAGTTAAGTACGAGCATCAGCAGCCAGGAGGCTTACTTCAGCAGATGCCCAGTCCTTAGTGGAAATGAGAGCGAATCACTATGGATTTCGTGGTTGGGTTGCCTCGAACTTTGCGGAAGGTTGATGCGGTTTGGGTCATTGTGGATAGATTGACCAAATCGACACATTTCATTCCTGTGGCTACTACTTACACTACAGAGAGGCTAGCTCAAATTTACCTTCGGGAGATAGTCTGGTTGCATGGTGTGCCGGTGTCTATTATTTCAGATCAAGGTCCTCAGTTCACTTCGCATTTCTGGAGAGCTTTGCACAGCGAGATGGGTACTCAGATAGACCTCAGTTCAGCATTTCACCCTAAGACTGATGGCCAGTCAGAGCGTACAGTTCAGATTCTGGAAGATATGCTCAGGGCCTGTGTGATTGATTTCGGGGGTCAGTGGGATCAGTTCTTTCCCTTAGCGGAGTTTGCATACAATAATAGTTATCAGTCCAGCATCGATATGGATCCATTCGAGGCTTTATACGGTCGGCGATGTCGTTCTTCGATTGGGTGGTTTGAGCCTGGCGAGGCCAAGCTATATGGTACAGATCTGGTGAGAGATGCCTAGGAAAAGGTGCAGATTATTCAAGAAAGGATCCGTATAGCCCAGTCTAGGCAGAAGAGCTATGCGGATCAGCGGGCACGTGATGTAGCATTCATGGAGAGAGATAAAGTTATATTGAAGGTTTCGCCGATGAAGGGCATTATGAGATTTGGGAAGAAAGGCAAGCTGAGCCCCAGGTTTATAGGTCCTTTTGAGGTGCTGAAGCGGGTTGGAGAGGTTGCTTATGAGTTTGCTTTGCCTCCAGCCTTATCAGGAGTTCACCTGGTATTTCATGTATCTATGCTTCGGAGGTATCACGCCTACTTCTCGCACGTGGTTGATTACAACACTATCCAAATATATGGGAAGTTGGGCTACGAGGAAGAGCCAGTTTCCATCATTGATAGGCAGGACCGCCGGTTGAGGTCTAAGACAGTTTCTGTGGTTAACGTCCAGTGAAGGGGCCAACCAGTTGAGGAGGCAACTTGGGAGTTCGAGCAGGACATGCGGAGCAGATATACACGGCTATTCAGCACTCCAGGTACGATCCTAGTCCCGTTCGAGGACGAACGTTTAAGAGGGGGAGAATGTAACGACCCAGCCGGTCATTTTGAGTATTAGGGTCCCGTTTCCTTAAATGAAACCTTCCATAGAGGCTATTCGTGCTTTATGACTCGCGGGAGCGGGTGGTTCGGGATTTGGGAATGAATTGGATGGTTTAGGAACACTTGGTTCCTTAAGGTTGGCCTATTCGGCAAAGTTTGACTTCGGTCAACATTTTGAGCAAACAACCTCGGAATCGAGTTCTGACAGCTCCAGTAGCTCCGTATGATGATTTCGGACTTGGGCGTATGTTCGGCTCGGGTTTCTGATGACCCGGGAGCGTTTCGGCGCCCGAAATGGAAATCAGGATTTCCTTAAGTTTAGAATTTGGCCTGGAACGGGACTTCATGCTATCGGGGTCCGAATGGAATTTCGGGACCGGCAATAGTTCCATATAGCCATTTATGACTTGTCTGCAAAATTTGGGGTCATTCCGAGTAGTATAGACCCGTTCGGCGCAATGTAAGGAATTCTAGAATTTCAAAGTTCTTAAGTTTGATTAATTTGATTTTGGGGTTGAATTTTGAATTCCGTGGTTGTTTTTCATGTTCCGGAAGTTCGAGCAAGTCCGTATCATGCATACAGACTTGTCGGTGCTTTTGGACGGGGTCCCGGGGGGCTCGGGGGTGTTTTAGACCCCCGATAGCTAAGTTAGAAAAACCAGAAATTCTTCTGTCTGGTTTCCTTCTCTGCGATCGCAAGAGCAGGGATGCGATCGCAGAGAAGTAATTATGCTGGGCCATCCAATGTTCTCTGCGATCTTAGACATAACTCCGCGATCGCATACGGTCCCCTTCCCAACTCTCTGCGAACGCAGACTCCCCCCTGCGATCGCACAAGTCACCTACCTACCCCCTACTGCCTGTTCCTCTCTGCGGTCGCAGACCTCACTCCTGCGATCGCATAAGCCTACCTCCCTACCCTATGCGATCGCATACCCCATCTATGCGATCGCATAGTGCTTCCTGGGGGACAGGGTCATTTGTTCTCCGCGATCGCAGTGAAGGTTTTCCTGGGAAGTATTTAAATGCTCAATTACGGGTTGTCTTCCTCATTAGTCATCTTTTACCTCCATTAGAGAGCACCCAAGGTTGAAGAACACCTCCCACAACCACCCACTGAAGAGGTAAGCAATTCTCTCCTAGTTCTCACAATTATGCATGGAATTTAACGGGTTAATTCCTAAAAGAAACAAAAATCATGAAATTTTATAGGGATTTCTAGGGCTTTGATAATTAGTGAATTATCCCTTTTTATCCATGAATTCCTAAATAAATTAGGTAATTACGATCCTTAGGCTTCGGGTAATTCATTCCTTCGAGAATTTTCAAAATCCGAACGCGTGGGCCCGTGGTCGAAAATTAAAAAAACCTTCAAGAATACTATATTTTGGAATTTCTTGTTAATTCTTATTCCTGGAGCATGAATTGACTCAATTATGCTATGTTTGGCTAGTTGCGAGCCGTCAAGACTAGTTTCGGAATTTTGGGCGCATCTTTTGATCCGATCCTTGGTCCGAGGAGTGCTTTTATCGAGGTGAGTCTCTTTTCTAACCTCGTAAGAGGGAAATTGTCCCTCTAGGTAACCTTGTTTGCTATGTGATCTTGTTTGGGGGCTACGTACGCACCGAGTGACGAGAGTCCGTACGTAGTGGCTATTACTGCTTCGTCCGGGTAGTTAGGACACAACATGCTCATTGTTTTCCCCTGTTGTAGCATAGATATGACTTGTATACTTGTGTGATTGGTATTGTTGTCTTTGAAAGTTGTGATACTGGGCTTGATTTAAGTGTGATAAGAGAATCACGGGATGGGATCGGGCCGTACGCCACGGCAGAGTGATGATTGATTATATTATGGGATCGGGCCGTACGCCACGGCAGAGTGATGATTGATTATATTATGGGATCGGGCCGTACGCCACGGCAGAGTGATGATTGATTATATTATGGGATCGGGCCGTACGCCACGGCAGAGTGATGATTGATTATATTATGGGATCGGGCCGTACGCCACGGCAGAGTGATGATTGATTATATTATGGGATCGGGCCGTACGCCACGGCAGAGTGATGATTGATTATATTATGGGATCGGGCCGTACGCCACGGCAGAGTGATGATTGATTATATTATGGGATCGGGCCGTACGCCACATCAGAGTTGATGATTGATTATATTATGGGATCGGGCCGTACGCCACGGCATAGTGATGATTGATTATATTATGGGATCGGGCCGTACGCCACGACGAGATTGAGACTACCAGGGTGGGATCGGGCCGTACACCACAGCGAGATTGTGACTACCAGGGTGGGATCGGGTCGTACGCCACGGCGAGATTGAGACTGCCAGGTGGGATCGGTCCGTACGCCACAGCGAGATTGAGTACCATATGGGAGCGGGCCGTACGCCACGGCGGATACCAAACTTGTTTGATTTGAGATTGTTATTTGATGTCGGCTATTGATGTACTTGATTATTTGTTTTACTTGCCTACAATTATATTTACATCCTGCTTACTTTACTACTGTTGAACCTTAGTGAGTATCGAGTCGACCTCTTGTCACTACTTCTTCGAGATTAGACGGGATACTCACTGGGTACATATTTATATATATGTACCCATGCTGCACTTTCTTTCCTTTATTGTACTTGACTGTACAGGTCCGGAGGCTGGTCCATCTGATTTTCAGGCCGGTGCCAGATTTTGATAGCGTGGTCATACTTCACGGTGAGCTTCTTTCCTGGCGACTTCCTAGCAGCACCCTAGAGTTTCTTTTGTTATACTCTCTGTCTAGTTCATTCAGACTGAGACCCTGTATATGTTGTAGTCATTGTATATTCAGTAGTTGTCCGTGACACTCGTGATACTAGTTCCTGGCACACATGCGGTATATATTTTTGGGGTTTTGGGATGTATATCTATGTGTATGTTTTATTTCGGCCTTGTATCTACTATGACTTTACCTTCACTTAAGGCTAGTATCATGTTAGTTGTTATAAACTGGTAATCATTGACTTGTTTGATCAAATGGGAAGGGTATCACTTAGTGAAAGTTATATTGGCATGCCTAACCCCGCTGTTGGGCGCCATCGCGACCTGAATTAGGATTTGGGTCGTGACACTTAGAGTTTCATTCTGAGTTTAGTTGCATAAGTTCAAAAGATACATAATCCCCCAATCATTGTTCGAATGAAGTACGATGGAATGTAATCCATTCAATCGACACTTGAAAATCGAGCTCAGATACAATTCTTCTGTTAAAAATTAGACACCATTCGATTTAAAGGGGGAAAGCCGCTATGGTAAATTGGTGTCTTCAATAAAATGATTAATCTCTTTAAAGAGGTCGCCAAGAATTTGCATTGAAGTCCAGGGATTCGCTATGCCTTCATGTTCGCCAAACCTTCAAGTGTTTTGGCGAGCCTTCACGACGTTTCAAATTCAGTGAGACTTGAATCCAAGATATTTGGTGAGAATTAAGCTCTTGAATTTCAATCTTTTATAATTAAAAAGGTCTTGCGATCTCGAGGCTTCTACATCAAGATACAAAATTTTGGTGAAGTCGCGCTAATTTGGAACACTCGGCATATCAGGAACCAAAGTTGACTTCAAAATATTATCTGAAATTATCCTTAAGGCGTTAAACTTTACATTTTGGATATGTTATATTTTTGGAAGTTAAGTTTCCAATGGATCAAACATTTTGTAATTTCGACATTTTTACTTCAAGATACAAAACTTTCGGTGAAGTTACGCAAATCTGAAACTATCAACGTGTCGGAATTTAAAGTTAGATTCAAACAAATATCTTGGACGATTCTAAAAGTATTTGATTCCGAATTTTGGATATGTCTTAGATCTTTAAGACTAGTTTTCATAAATCAAGCGGTTTATGATTTCGACGTCCCTACATCAAGGTACCATTTTTTGGTGAAACTGCGCAAATCTGAAACTATCAATGTGTCAGAATTTAAAGTTAGATTCAAAATAATATCTGGAACGATTCTCAAAGTGTTTGATTCCGAATTTTGGATATGTCTTATATTTTGAAGTCTATTTTTCATGAAATTAAATGGTTCATGATTTTGACTTTTCTACGCCAAGATATGAATTTTTTGGTGAGACTACGCAGATCTAAAATTTTCTACGTGGTAGAATCTAAAGTGAGTTTCAAAATATTATCTGGATCGATTCTGAAGGTGTTTGATTCTATGTTTTGGATATGTTTTATATACTGAAGTCTAATTTTGAAAAATTAAACAGTTCATTATTTGGACTCTCCCATGAAAAGATATGAATCTTTCGTTACAAGCACGTAAAGCTGAAAATTATGCGACTAAGATAAAAGTCGAACAATGTAAAGTAAAAGAGAAGCTGGAATATTCAAGCTCTCGAAGTCTCCAAGTTGAAGTCTTCAAGTCCATCGGTCTTCAAGTTGAAATCTTCAAGTCCGTCGGTCTTCAAGTTGAAGTCTTCATGTTCGCCACTCTTCAAGTTGAAATATTTATGCCCTCCAAGTCTCCAAGTTGAAGTCTTCAAGTCCGTTGGTCTTCAAGTTTCAGTGTTCAAATTCGCCGGTCTTAAAGTTGAAATATTTAAGCCCTCAAAGTCACCAAGTCCCCCGGTCTTCAAGTTTCAGTCTTCAAATTCGCCGATCTTAAAGTTGAATTGTTTAAGCCCTCCAAATCTTCGAGTTGAAGTTTGCAAAGTCCGCCAAATCTTCAAAGTTTTCCAAGTGTTCAAGTCAATGTCATCAATTCGATGTCGTCTTCGCGTTGAAGCGTTTTAGTTTTCCAATCTTGAGGTTGACATATGAGTCCCTTTGCACCTTAAGTTGGCCTCTTCGTGGGTTTGTCCTTAAAAGGAAACTATAACATTCCAATCTTAAGGTGGACATATAAGTCCCTTTGCACCTTGAGTTGGCCTTTTCGTAGGTTTGTACTTAAAAGGAACTATAAATTTCCAATCTTAAGGTGGACATATGAGTCCCTTTGTACCTTAAGATGG
Organism: Nicotiana undulata; assembly: GCA_005239495.1. Lineage (NCBI taxonomy): Eukaryota > Viridiplantae > Streptophyta > Magnoliopsida > Solanales > Solanaceae > Nicotiana > Nicotiana undulata. The sequence continues at coordinate 6,840 of MDKH01163438.1, forward strand.
CCTCTCCGGTAGTCGGGCCACATTGAGAGTAATCTCTACGATAGTCAGGTCATTTTGAGAGTAACCTCTCCGGTAGTCGAGTCACATTGAGAGTAATCTCTCCAGTAGTCGAGTCATTTTGAGAGTAATCTCTCCGGTAGTCGGGCCACATTGAGAGTAATATCTCCGGTAGTCGGGCCACATTGAGAGTAATCTCTCCGATAGTCGGGTATTTTTTAGAGTAATTGGTAGTCGAGCCACATTGAGAGTAATTTCTCCGATAGTCGGGCCACATTGAGAGTAATCACTTTGGTAGTGGGGTTGTCAGGCAGAAGATCTCTTTTGATGAACTTTCGCTCCAGGATCAATTTCTTCTCAGGCCACCATTCCCGGACTTTATGAAAGGCCGGTTCACTCACAAACCGATCTTGCCATGCTGCAGGATTTCTTGTTCTCTCAATTCCCCATGTTTGGGGTTCACCCCCTGTTTGGGGTTCATTCCCTGCTTCTTCTTCTTCAGAGTGCTCACCCGATAATGAAGTTGTGGGTGAGGTGGAGTATTCATGATCACTCCCTGCAGCTGAGCCCTCAGAAGACTCAGAATGTGCTGACGCTTGGGCAGGAGGGGAGTCTGAAGGTTCATTTGTCAATCTGAACCTCTCCGGAAAGTCTGGGACAAACTCTGGTACTGACTCTGAATTAGATGCCTCTCCGGAGGGTGCATACTCACTTCCCGATTGGGAAGAAGCTCTATCCAAGGCTCTGATTGTTTTTCTGGTGGTTTTTATGGCTTGCCGGACTTGGGGGGCTAATTTGATCATCCCTTTGCCTCTCCCCCGGGAGGATTCTCCCTTTCTGCTTGGTTTTCGACCACCACCTCTTGATTGAACCATAATTAGATGTAGGATGAAGATGAGATGAATGAGATGAATCACTTGAAATTAGCAAGGGTGATGCACAGTGAAATTTTTACTGTTGAGATAGCAAGGAGCGAAAAGTGTAAAATGAGGCCCTTACGCCCTATTTATAGAATTTTGGCATGGGACCCACATTACTTACCCTCACCGCGGACCGCAAAAAATAACCGCGATCCGCGGTGCTCAGCTTTGCTGGGACTGGGCACTTGCTTAACACGGACTGTAAAAAAATATAGTGCGGCCGCAGTAGTCCTCCGCGAACCGCACAAAATGGCAGTGCCGCCGCGGTGGCAACTTCAAAGAGTAAAAAAATTGTGAGACAGCTTTGCGGACCGCACAAAATGCACCGCGGTCCGCATTGCAAACTTCAGATAGCTATTTTTCCAACTTGGCCCTGTGCACTGCATCAAAATAATCCTACAACATCCCACAACTAGTTAGTCCAAAAATAGATCCTACACTTCAAAGAAATCAAAGAAACACAAAAAGAAAAACACATGGGTTGCCTCCCAAGAAGCGCCTGATTTAACGCCGCGGCACGACGCAGGTTACCCTCAATTCACTTAAGATGGAGAAGTGCCACCACATGGCTGTCATCAATCTTGCCCAGATAGTGCTTGACCCTGTGCCCATTAACTCTGAAAATCTCCCCACTTTTGTTCTTTTGATCAAGTGCACCAAAACGAAGTCATAAACACAACTTCAAAAGGTCCACTCCATTTCGACTTAAGCTTTCCCGGTAATAGACATAACCGAGAGTTGAACAAGAGAACCAAATCACCTACTTTGAACTCCTTTCCACGAGCATATTTATCATGAAGGTACTTCATTTTGTCCTTGTACAAGGACGAACTGGAGTAGGCATGGAATCTGAATTCATCAAGTTCATTAAGCTGCTCCACACGAAGATTGGCTGCCACATCCCATTCAAGATTCAACTTTCTCAAAGCCCATATGGCCTTGTGCTCTAACTCAACCGGTAGATGGCAAGATTTTCCAAACACCAGCCGGTACAGAGACATACCGATTAGGGTCTTGTAGGCAGTCCTATAAGCCCATAGAGCGCCATCCAACTTCTTTGACCAATCGGTCCTATTTGCATTGATCGTCTTCGACAATATACTCTTTATTTCCCTGTTTGAGACTTCAACTTGGCCACTCTCTTGGGGATGATAAGGAGTGGAAACTTTGTGATTGACACCATACTTTGCAAGTAAAGTGTCAAAAGCTCTATTACAGAAATGCGACCCCCCATCACTAATGATTGCACGAGGCGTGCCAAACCTTGTAAAAATGCTCTTCTTGAGAAATGCAATAACACTCCGGGCCTCATTGTTGGGTAGAGCCACGACTTCAACCCATTTAGAAACATAGTCAACTGCCACGAGAATGTATGTGTTCCCACAAGATCTAACAAACGGGCCCATAAAATCGATACCCCATACATAAAAAATATCCACTTCGAGAATGGTATTGAGAGGCATCTCATCTTTCTTCGAAATTCCCCCGGCTCTCTGACATTCATCACATCTCTTGACTAAGTCACTGGCATCTTTGTACAATGTAGGCCAAAAGAAACCACAACTCAACACCTTTGAAGCAGTCCTTGCCCTTCCATGATGACCACCATAAGGTGAGGAGTGTCATGACTGAAGAATTGACCTTTGTTCTTCTTCTGGTACACATCGCCATATGACACCGTTAGTGAAAATCTTAAATAAGTATGGTTCATCCCAATAGAAATCCATGCTATCCCTACTAAGTTTCTTCCTTTGGTTGGAAGAGAGCTCAAGAGGAACAACACCAGTGACAAGATAGTTGGCAATGTCTGCGAACCATGGAATTTCTTGCATTGACACAGAAAGAAGTTGTTCATCGGGGAAGTTGTCATCAATTTCAAGCCCATCACAAGGTCGACCTTGTTCCTCCAATCAGGAGAGATGGTCGGCCACTTGGTTTTCACTTCCCTTTCTATCAATTATCTCCAAGTCGAACTCTTGAAGTAACAACACCCACCGCATGAGTCTCACTTTGGAGTCCTTTTTTGTCATGAGATACCGGAGTGTCGCATGGTCGGTGTGAACTATGACCTTGGCACCCATAAGATAAGGACAAAATTTCTCCATCGCAAAGACTATTGCAAATAACTCCTTCTTGGTGACAGTGTAGTTCATTTGGGCCGAGTTCATTGTTTTGCTAGCATAATAGATAGGGTGAAAGATCTTGTTCACCCTTTGGCCTAGAACCGCTCCCACAGCCACATCACTAGAGTCACACATTAGCTCAAAAGGAGATCTCAAATCGGGTACGGTGATAATTGGCGTGGAAGTGAGCTTTTGCTGCAATATCTCAAATACTTTCATACAATTGTCATCGAAGTTGAACTTGGCATCTTTCTCTAGCAATTTGCAAAGAGGATTTACCACCTTTGAGAAGTCCTTAATGAAACGCCGATAGAACCCGGCGTTCCCAAGAAAACTTCGGACTCCCTTTACCGAAGTTGGAGGTGGAAATTTACAAATCACTTCCATCTTCGCCTTGTCTACTTCAATTCCATTCCTCGAGATTTTGTGGCCCAACACTATTCTTTCTTCCACCATAAAATGGCATTTTTCCCCGTTTAGCACTAGGTTGGTTTCTTCACAACGAGCTAGGACTTTGTCAAGATTACTCAAGCATTCATCAAAGGAGTCCCCAACTACGCTGAAGTCATCCATAAACACCTCGAGGAAATCTTCAACCATATCAGTAAAGATTGCCATCATGCACCGCTGAAATGTGGCGGGTGCATTGCAAAGTCCAAAAGGCATCCTGGAGAAGGCAAATGTACCATAGGGACACGTGAAGGTAGTCTTTTCTTGATCCTCCAGGGCAATCGAGATTTGATTATAGCCTGAATACCCGTCCAAAAAGCAGTGGAAAGACCGACCTGCAAGCCTATCAAGCATTTGATCCAAGAAAGGCAAGGGGAAATGATCATTGCGAGTCACTTTGTTTAGCTTGTGGTAATCCATACACACCCACCAACCTGTGACCATTCTTGTTGGAATGAGTTCATTTTTGTCATTTTGGACCACCGTCATGCCACCCTTTTTCGGAACACATTGGACCGGAGAAGTCCAAGCGCTATCCGAGATTAGGTAGACGACCCCTACATCAAACCACTTGATTATTTCTTTCTTCACCACTTCTTGCATTGCTTCATTGAGCCTCCGTTGGTGTTCTACGGAAGGCTCTGCTCCATCCTCAAGAATGATTTTGTGCATGCAAAATGCGGGGCTTATTCCCTGAATGTCAGCAAGAGTCCATCCTATTGCCTTCTTCCTCCTCCTTAGCCCTTTTAAACTGGAATCTACCTGCAATTGGGTTAGGAAAGATGAAAGTATAACATGTAAAGTACGAGAGGGACCAAGATATTCATACCTGAGGTGTGGTGGAAGTGGCTTCAATTCCAATGTAGGTGGTTCTTCAATTGAGGGCTTTGACGTAGGCATTTTCCGATTCTCCAAGTCCAAGGATAGCTCTCAGGGACCATAGGAAGAAGAACCCATGCCTTGTAGGGCATTGGTACTCTCAATTAAGCCATCCACCACAATGTCATCATGGTTCAATAAAGTTGCCTCCACTGGATCTTCAACATTTATCATAGAGCTTGCATTATCAATAATGACCTCGGTGACAAGGTCCATGAAAGAACATACTTCTGGCTTCATTGACTTGCAAACATGGAACACAACATTTTCATTATCCACCCGGAAAGTGAGCTCATTGGCCTCCACGTCAACTAAGGCCTTCCCCGTTGCAAGGAAGGGCCTCCCCAAGATGATGGGGACTTCATAATCCACTTCGCAATCCAATATGACAAAATCCACGGACAAAATGAATTTTTCCACCCGTACCAACACATAATCAATTATCCCTAGAGGCCTCTTCATTGATCTATCCGCCATTTGAAGACGCATGGAAGTATCCCTAGGTTTCCCAATCCCCAATGTTTTAAAAACCGAATATGGCATCAAGTTTATGCTAGCTCCGAGGTCACACAAAGCCTTAGCAAAATCCGCACTCCCGATTGTACAAGGAATGGTAAAAGCTCCCGGGTCTTCAAGCTTGGGTTCCATTGAATGCACTATGGCACTCACTTGGTGAGTCATCTTTATGGTTTTGCACTCCATAGACCGTTTCTTTGTGACTAAGTCCTTCATAAACTTAGCATACCTGGGCATTTGCTCAAAAGCTTCAACCAAAGGGACATTAATGGAGAGGATTTTCATCATGTCGATGAACTTCTTGAATTGATTCTCTTGCTTTTTCTTTGCCAACCTTTGAGGATATGGAGGAGGGGCCCTAGGCAATGGTTCCTTGGCTTGTGGGATCACCGGTTCCGGCATATCAATCACGTGTTCCCTAGACGGGTTCACGTCTCTTTGCAAATCCTCCCCATTATCATGGCTATCAATTCTCACCTCACTAGTAGTTGGCTCTTCCACCACTTGCTCAACCTCAATTGGTAACTCATCATTTGGCAATTCATCATCATCAACAACAATTCCCTTTTGTCTAGAAGAACTCGCTTCATCGCCTCTTCCACTTCTTGTGGTCTCCACCATGGCGTGACCGATATTGTTGTTGTTCCCACCCTTGGGGTTCACCACCGTATCACTCGGTAGTTCTCCCTTTGGGCGTGTGTTCAAGGCATTAGAAATTTGGCCCATTTGTACTTCAAGATTTCTAATGGAGGTGTTGTGGGAAGCCAATTGAGCATCGAAGTCCGCGTTGCGCTCCATCATTTGCTTGAACATTTGTTCAATTCTCCCCATGTCATTACTTGATGAGCTTTGGCCTTGAGCTTGGTACGAGGGTGGATTGCTTAATTGTTGGTACATCGGGGGCCTTTGAAAGCCTGACCCCCGGTTACCATTACCACCCCAATTGTTGTTGTTATTGCCTCTGCTCCAATTGTTCTCATTATTGTTTCCCCATTGTTGGTTGTTGTTGTTCCCCCAGTTTCGTGAATTGTTGTTATTGTTCCAATTGCGTTGTCTTTGATTACCCCAATTTTTATTGTTGCCTTGGTTGTTCCAGTTTTGATTGTTGCTTTGATTGTTCCCTTGACTTTGATAATTGTTAGCATACATGACATCCTCTTCTTGATCATCATATGGCTCTTCTTGACTATACCCACTTGGTCCTTGGTCACCTTGATCATTGTTGCTTTGCTTTGGATTTCCCCGAGGTATTCTTTGGTTCACCAACACATTCACTCCCTCCAGTGAATTTACTTGCGTCGGCCCTTGTAATTGTTGAAGATGTGCCTTGGCAAGTTGGTTCATAGTGGTAGTGAGCTCGGCAATTGCTTGCCCATGTTCTTGAAGTTCTTTGTGAAGACTATTAACACCGGACTCACCCTGAGGTACGTTTTCTCTACTTTGCCATGCCGACGATGTGTCAGCCATCTCATCTAAGACCTCACATGCCTCGGGGTAAGTCAATTTCATGAAGTTTCCACCGGCCAATTGATTGACCACACATTGATTGACAGTGTTTATTCCTCGGTAGAAGGTTTGCTGAATCATGGCTTCAGTCATGTCATTGTTTGGATATTCCTTAACCATGGTCCGGTAGCGCTCCCAAATCTCATGCAAAGGCTCATTGGGTTCTTGCTTAAAATCCAATATTTCATCTCTGGGCACCGCCATGTGACTAGGGGAGAAATGTTTTGTAATAAACTTGTCTGCGAGCTCATCCCATGTAGATATGGAGTGGTTGGGAAGCCGCTCGAGCCAATCAAGAGCCTTCCCTCGAAGAGAGAAGGGGAATAACCGAAGTCTCAAGGCATCTTCTGAGACATTCGTTTGCTTACTAACCCAGCAGGTATCCACGAAGCCCTTCAAATGTTTGTAAGCATTTTGGTGGGCGGCTCCGGTGACATAGCCCCGCTGCTCCAAGAGTGTCAGCATCACATTTTTTATTTGAAAATTTCCCGTCCGGATTTTAGGCGGGAAAATAGCACTAGCATACCCCTCATTTGGAAGGACCCGAGGGGCAGCTCTGGGGGCTGGTGGTGGGGAAGGGTCTGGAATGTCCTCATTAATATTGGCCTGTCGGCCCCGTATGGGAGGTGGTACTTGGTTAATTTCATCTTCTTGGTTGTCATATACATCCTCCCCCACAATAACGTTTCCCAAAGGATCCGCCATTAGCACCTGAATAGATTAAACACACACGTTAACAAAAGAAGGAAAGAAAAACACTTACACTACTATTCACGCAGATAATCAACACCGTATAAGTCCCCAGCAACGGCGCCAAAAAGTGATCGGCGCTCACCTACACTACTAAATAGTAGCAAGATGAGGGTCAATGCAGCTTTTACCCGAACGGGTCGGGATCGAATCCACAGAGAGTTATTGAAGTGGGAGTTGAGTTCCTAAGTGATCTAGTAGTGTTTTGTATTATTAATTGCACTTCTCATACTTTTTTGGTTTAATACTTATACTACAGTTTATACTAATTGCAAATGCTAATTAACTAACTAATGTGTTTTTGGTTGTTTTCTTAATGGATAAAGGCACTAGAGCTATGACTTTCTCCTAGGCGAATATTTAACGGGTCCAATATCCAAGGCAAAGATGGTATCAAGGGAATTATGATATAGACAATGCACGTAAGTACTCACTCTATACCTCTCGGTAGATTGAGTGGCTTTGCCCTAATTGCCTCTCTCGAGACCAATTGGGTGTCAAAATTATGCAAGTAATATAGGCTCAAGTAGGGTTTTACTATATCTAGGTTTAACCCGTTAATTGGGACTACCAATCTCTTGATTTCGTCCCAATTCCTTGTTGGGCTGATTTTCTAGACTCAAGTTCTCTTTGTCAAGAAGAACCCAAGTCAAATAAACAACAATTAGTGTTTGCACCCACTAAGTTTAACATGAAAACCTCAAATCATCCCAAATACCAATCACCCATAAACATCTAAGCCTTAATTTAAAGGACCCATCAAACACCCACACTAGGGTTGAGCCACAACTCTAGCGAATGGGTTTAACTACTCATGATAAGAGAAGAAATCAGAGAAATAGATGAAGAATAACCCATATAATTGAATTACAAGCTAAAATTGAAAGATTCACTGTTAAAACACTTCTAAAATTACTTAAAATAGCGTAACAATATCGTTCACGAGCTCCTGATAATATCAGAGTACCAAAGATGACCTAAAAATGGGAAAAGAAACTATTTATACTAAGGCAAATATTCTGGACAAAAATACCCCTACGGGGTCACCGCGGACTGCACAAAATGAACTGCGGCCGCGCTGAGGTCTTTGGCTTGAAAAACCGAGTCTCTAAACTTGGACACCGCGGTCCACATAAAATGCACCGCGGCCGCGGTGGCTTCAGTGCGGACCGCGAAAAATGGACTGCGGTCCGCGTTGGTCTTCCGGCTTTCAAAATTAACGCTCTCTGAATCTCCTCAGTGCGGACCACGCAAAATGGACTGCGGTCTGCGTTGGTTTTTCCTTCAAAATTAATGCTCTCTTAATCTCCTCATTGCGGATTGCGCAAAATGGACTGCGGTCCGCGGTGGTTTGGCCTTCAAAAAGTACTCTCTGAATCTCTTCAGTGCGGACTGCACAAAGTGGACTGCGGTCCGCACTGGTCAGTTGGACTTTGCTTGTACTTGTTCTTGGTACTTGTGCATGTTTCACTCTTTTTTGAGCAGGTTTTTGACTATTTGCCACCCTTTTGAGTAAACCCTGCAACAAGCACAACAAGTAAGCCTTTGGGACTATTTAGCATAAAATTTCATCCAAAACTTAAGCAAGAGAGAGTGTAAATTAAGGTAAAATCCCTAGTTATCAAGCATCCTTCTTTTCAAACTGCAAAAAATAGTCTGAGATGTGTCGTGACACCATAGCAAGGTAAATGCACGGACAAAAATGAAAAGAAGTTATGTTACCTGCTCAACAAGGCAAGTCCTCTCTCTGGATGTCGCCTCCAAACAAGCCCGAAGACTGCGGAGCTCCTCTTCTTTCTCACTAAAGAGGCCTCTGAGCTCGTTAGCCTCATAAGTAAGCTTCCTACACTCACCCTCATAGAAAGCCAACTCGGCTTGAAACTTGGCAAAGGTCTGGTCATAGAACGCCTTGGCCTGGAAGCACTGTGAAACAAAATAAGGATGATGATGATCAAAACACCTAGTAAAATTTGCAAAAGGCTACTTGTTCGCGGAGTCTATCAAGCTCGCTGAAAACGAGCGAGGCTTCGGGTTCGGGATTCTCCTCAGTCGCAACGCACAGCCTTATAGACGCGTCTCTTCCCTCAACAGACGCTCCCATATCGAGAAACTCTTTATTTCGGGCATCCTACGATTGGCCCGAAAGAAAGGTCCGGTTTGGGGTGAGTCGCTTACATCAATGACCCCGGATAGAACAATCGGGGCCTTCCCTCGCCTTTGAGGAACCTTAGGACAAGGCGCCTCCGACCTTGCGACCAAGTGTGTATCAGCTCGGGGGAATCCCAATTAATATCCGGTCCGGGAATATTGTCCGGCTTATCTCCGACGAGCTCCTCGGCTCCAGGTTGGGTAGCCGCCGCATCAAAATCCGGCCTAGATACCCTCGACTCGATGGCCTTCGACTCAGCAAGATGCGGGGCGGCCAGATTATCTCTTCCCACAAGCACCGCCTCAGGACCAGTTCCTTCCCCGCTGCCAGTACGAGGGCCCTCATAGACCTCATGGGACGAGGCCACCAATTCAACCAAGGATCCTTTCACTTTAGCATTCTTCGATTTTGAAGACCCAGCCGACAAGTTCTTTCTTCTCTTCTTTTCTTTAATAGATTTCAGGGTACCCGCTTCCCCAAGCGGCGCTTCCCTCATCACAGAGGTCTCTCCCAGGCCTGTACAAATGCTAAGCATAACCACCAGATGCAAGGATTTGATCAGTGATGCCCCACCGGAAAAATATATTTACAACTAAGAAAAAGGCTTACCATGATTCTTCGCCTCCCATCGGCCCACTGACAGATCGCGCCATACGCGCTCAGCATATGGGCAGACTAAATCTAGACGGCGGATCTAGTCCGAGAGACTTTTGACCGAGCCAGGATACACAGCAATGGCTGCAACAACGGCAGAAGACATTTCATAGGGTAATTAAACCACAGGAAAAGGAAAGGCGTTTGGTTAATATATGCACTTACATTTCATATTCCACCTCTAGGGGAATGGCATCCGTTCCGTTAGAATCAGGTCCGCGGTCCTAATTCGTACAAAGTGACTCATCCATCCTCTGTCTCTAACTTTGTCAGTGCAGGAAAAAAAGTCCCTCGAGGCCCAACATTGAAGTTTGATCAGGCCACCACGATAAAGTCGGGGGCTGTACATTCTAATCAAATGGTCGAGAGTAAAAGGCATTCCCTCGACCATGTGCAAGAAATGACTGGTCATATATACAGTACGCTAAAAAAATGGATGTATCTGACCAAGGGTCACTTGGTATCGTTCGCAGAAGTCAAGGATAACAGGGTCCATTTTGGGCGACGATGGTCCCACTTGGACAAGGGTAAATGGGTAAGTGCATCAAACTCCCCCATCGGCAGTCCGTTTTTACCTTCCAATGTCTGAGATCAAGCTAATATACCGAGACATGGGCTCGCATCGCCATGGCCTCGAAGAGGGTATGTCAATCTTAAAATCGGAGGATATCACACACGCCCCGGGGATACAATCTTCGAGACGAGGGGGTTCTGTCGCCTTCTCCTCTGACAGTCGTGAAGGGGATGAAGGCTTGTCAGTTTGAGAAACACTAGAGGAAGTTTGCACCATTTCTTTCCTTCTGGGGATCGCGAGAAAAAAAGGAAGATTTGGTCGGAAAGGAAATACCAGAAAGAGATAGGAAAAATCTCTCAAGAACTTGGAGGCACGATAAGGGAGAAGAAGTAGGGGAAGGCGTATTTATAGAGGGTCATTGTGTACGTTATAGAAAGCCAAAGGGAGATAATTGCTATCATCAATGCAGGAACTTCTCAGCAGTTTTATGGACACGACCCTATGGGTTCCCCTCTATCTCGTCAGTCGCTTTATATGGCACGGATGGCGCAATAATGGAAATATTGAAGGATAGTGAATTCAAGATGTTTCTTGTCTCTTCATTCCAAGAAACGCGGGGACTATCTGTATACGGTCAAAATCGGGTGCGATCGATTTCGAAGTCTCTTATGGCATCGAGGATAGATCCGAGGAACAATTTCAAGAGGAGTTTATCGAACGACAATATCGAGGGGTCGACATACATCGGAGCAAGGAATAAGGCGATACCCGACGAAGGAAAGCTCGGGGATTCCCGAGGATACATGACTAGGGCTGACAAGCGCATGCAAAATAGTACGAGTCTATGCTAAGATCAATAAATGGCCGCGCTAGCTATCCCCTCTTGTAATAAATGCTAATGTACTATGTTAGAGTTTCCCCTCCTATATAAAAGGGACTTGTCATTTCATAGGTACATGATATTCAATACAAGGAACAAGAACATTCTCTGCTTCATTACTCAAACATTCCCTATCGTCTCTCTGCTAGCTCATTTAGTTACATTTATTGCATTTCATCAAATGTTATTCATTTATAGCTCATTATTGATCATAAATAGCATACTCCGAGACCTATAAAGTTGTTATAGCTTCATCGATGTCCAATAGTAGCCCTGAGCCATGACCTCGAGGACCCCCTGAGGCCAACATCGAACACCCAATTTGAGGCCTCTCGGTTTGCTTATCTTCGATTTCATACTGCTTTTATTCTATCTGTTTCAATCACACTTAGCATCAACTGCTTAACAACTAGTACTAAAATAAATCGCATATTTTTAGAACCACATAATCAAATATAATTGTAATTACCATTTTCAAGGTAAAAGAGATAAGTACAGACGTCTCCGTACCGATCCTCCAAACTCTTCTAAGCCTACCCGTGACTTGTGAGACCTAGGAAACTTAGTGCTCTGATACATGTTGCACCTTGTTTTCTCGCGAAAGAGGATTTTGACGTGTGACAACTCTTTTAAAGAGGTATTAAAATATAAGAGTCTCCACCTAACAATTGTTTAGGTGTGTTAGGGCACCTATTTGTGAATAACTCTGTTAACTAGCCTATCACCAACGAACGGGTAAGGGCTTAAATTACCTCGGAGAGAAGGTGTTAGGAACTCTTTGAGGTCCACAACTGTGGGTCCCGGCCGAACCTGAAACCATGTGGATTATGTAATAAGGCTAAGTGATCAAGTAAGGAGGGGTTAGAAGTTGAAAAGTCTTATTATAACAAATCTCAACGTGATTACAAAGATACAATTGCATTAGTCAATATTAAATGACTAAGCATATATATCAAGTATATCAAAGGAAAAGGGGGAGGGGGTCCTATGCTTTTTAGCCTAAAGGATCACCCCGTAAAACATAAATAATACTTTGAAACTCCCTTGAGGTAGAGGTTGCTCATATTATTCAGTAGGCACAAAATTTGATCTCCTACTACCCGATTACTATGTTGAAGTTGTTTATTTAAAAGCGTTCTAATTCAATTCTAGGTCGTACCCTATGCGTGCACTACCCGTCTCATACCTATGGTCCAGAAGGCTTTGGACCTCTATTTGGGTGGTTCTAGACTTTACTTAGGGTGATCAAAATGATAAAACTAGGCGACATTTAAAACAGGTTGGACTGCATATAATAGCAATGAAAGGCTCAAGTTAGCCTCCACATATAAGCACAAAAGCACGCGATTAGTCACAAATTTTCCAAATTACATTGTTAATCGTTCAGTCCTATAAACATGATCTCTACATGATTCTGACTTCCAATATTAAGCAGCATTCAGGAAAATTACAACATTGCCTGTCCTATAGGAATGATTTCTAAGTGATTCTGGATTCCAATATTATATAGGCAATGTTGTAGTTTTTGGACTAACGTATAGGCAAATTGAGCATTGCAAGTCCTATAGACATGATAACTAATCGTGCGTAAATAGGAAGTGGAGTAATTTGAAAACACATGATTAGTAGCGCCAATAAACATCCTATAGGCAGGATTTCTAACAATTGACAATTGGACTCGATTATATAACACTTTATTCCTATATGCATGCTATCTAAGCGAGGTAGTGTAAAGAACACGAAGCAGTAGATTAATTAGTTAGGACCCTGTAGTCATGGTATCTAGATAAGTAAGAGTAATGCATTGTTGTATCCTATAGGCATGTTATCTAGGAGCGCACAGTAGTAGACATGGAAACAACTATAGCAAACACTTGAGCTAACATGTTTTGACAAGTTAAGTGAAGTGTGTGCGCATGACTCTAATAGGCATCTTTCTACACATTAAACTAAAAGCATGTCAGGAAAATAGCAAATAGACAACATAGGCCCCATAGGCATGTTTTCTACCCATTCATGTGAGAATTAGAGTACCCTATGCCCTTTTTACTAATTTCCCCATTTGTTTTGTTTTTTTAAATTATTACAGGCCAAAATAATGAATACAAGTGCAGATATTACATACTGAAAGACTACAGGCCTAATAAACAGAGTAGTCCCAAAAGAGAAATAACCCAGTAATTACTGGGCCTTCAGCAGGCTCACTTCTCACACGAACAATATACCCAGATCCAAGCACACCTCATATGTGAGAGTGTATCAATTTCACAACAAGGGGCCACACATGAACTCGTACCGGGCTTAGATGGAGGAACCATATGGCAACCAATTGACAACTCTAAAGTCTATTAACAGTGATACCTCATAGGGACACGATTACATAAACATATCATCACCTTTTTAGAAGCTAAGGGAACAATATTGGTCAAACAAGAGGGCTTGAACATGCCAACTAGGTGAACAACTTTAACATAGCAAGTTTGACATAGATAACTAACACCATATTGAGAAATCATTCAACAAAGGAAATGGTGTAGCATGCTGAACATAGTCACACATTAAGAGGGCTTAAGAAGAAGGTCTATTGACTTAATAGGGTAAACACACACACACACATGCTAAGTTTCCCAGAAATCAAGTTTAACACAAAATATTAGCTAGAATTGTCAGAAAAGACTTTAGACAAGTGAGTCTTATTCATAGTAATTATAGTTAGAGAAACTTCACATGAATATTTCTAACACGGGAGCCTAACATGATCACAAGCAATACAACAACAACCTAGTAGCACAGACTACAACAGTGCTAAAGTCTAGAGAACTCATGAAAATATATCAACTTAAGAGAAAAAGGTCAGGAAAGCATACTAACTCATACCAGTTACCCTGACATAAAAGAAAAAGTTAACATAGAAATTTTCCCTAAAAGCAATGTTAAATACATTAGAACTCAAATGTCATGGCGACATGCCTTAGCTAACCAGTACAGCCTAAAACACATAGCAGGTTAGGCAAGAATAACTCAACGAGATCTAAAACACATGCATTGATTTTTCACAGATATACAGGACAAGGTAAGGGACACACATTAGCTTACAAGTAGCAAAGGAAAGCATGTTTAGGCTAATAACATGATCAGGAATTAACTCTAGAAAGTATTAAGTTGCACATGAATGATTCAACAAGAATTAGAGCAAGTGTTGGGCCTGATTTGACTCTTAACAATAATACAAAACAAGGAAATAAGCTAAAACCATAATAGGCAGTAATAATAAGCATTCGAACACATATATTAGAATAAACATGTTTAAGAAAACAGAACCAAGGAAACAAACATGCAAGTTTGATTATAGAAGGCATAGAGCCTCGAGAAGAGTTTCAGAGCATACAATAGCATGTTGATTCATAAAATCTCAGAGACATGGATATACAAAAGGAACTCAAAGAGAATGAAATTGCAAGAGTCATAGGTACTTACTAGTTACTAATTGATAGGTGAGTAAACAAAGAACAATTTCAGCAATATCTTGAATGTTAGTAGCAAAATAAGCAGTAGAACCCAAAATCTCAGTGCATCAGAGTTCCCAAGGGTTTCGGATGAACCCCGAGCAGTGCTCGCACTGAGAAAATTTGAATAAACGAACTCCGGTGGCCTTGGCTTTCAGCCGACCAATAATTTAAGTTTTAAAATAGGGTAAGGCAAGAATAAAAAGACAATAGTAGTTTCTTTTAGCGATTCGAATCTCTTCAAAGGGGAAAATGGCAGGGGTTTATATAGTGATATAATCAAGCAAATAAACAAGGAAAACAATTAATCAATCACAAAAGAAGGAAAGAATATCACATGCAATCAGTAATAGAACCGGTAAAGAGGAAATAAAAATATTTCTATCCCTAGTTGAGTCCAATGGACATGAATCTCGTTGGAAATGCGAGAATCGTTCATTGTAGAGTATATATGGATGAAAAATCGGCCAAATCTTTACAAATAGAGCCAAATCAGGCCCATCTTGCAAGTAGCATTTACAAAAATTAGGTAAATATCAAGTAACATCATGAACGTGTGAATAGTAGCAGAATAAGGCAAGAGAATCACGAAAGGATTCCATATCGGGGCCGGATTGAGAGAGGATTTGAGGGTATGGAGGCTAGGATTTCTTAGAGATGAGTGGAATGGAGAGGCTTCAGAGGTGGCTGTTTAGGTGAAAATGTCCTTAGGGTTTAGGATGAAGGGATAAAAGGAAAGAGGGAAGGTTATTGTGGGTCGTTGATCATCTGAGATCAACGACCATGATCAAAGGGAAGTGGGGGTGGTCAGGAGATTGGTATAGCATAATGGGATATTGGTGCTGGGTTAAAGGGTATTGGGCCAAGGTTTTTTGTCCGAAAAGTAGCCCTATATTGGGCTAATAATTAAATACACAAAAATTATTTTAAAAATAATTTACAAAAATAACTAATAGATAGTATAATATTACTTGTGCAATAAAATGATTGAAAATAATAACTCAACATTAATAAAATATATAAATTCTATTTTGGCACAAATAATGTTATAAAAAATGTAATTATGCATGAATATAGGCTATTATTGCAAAATTATGTAAATAACTTAAAAATACAAACATACTTACATAAAATAAAGTAAAATATCCTGAAACATATATGTAGATGCAAATAATAACTTTGGGTAATTAAATTATCACAAAATAATTTTAAGGGGTAATTAACAAATATTCAAGTGATTTAAATGCAAGAAAAATAATTTTGAAGCTCTAAAAATTATGGAAAATTATAAAAATACTTGTATAAATCATGTAAATTAAATAATGATTCAAAAATGATATTTTAAAAGTGTATATACTTGTTTTAAAAATATGAGGGTAAAATTGGGTATCAACAACTGCTTCTCGTTACCCGGGAATGATGAAAGAGTTATCGGGTAAAGTAAATGATGACCAATTTTGTCCGAATTGAGTGAGGAATGATGTATTTTTTAAAAGATGGGGTCGAACCTTGGTTCTTGAGTTGCCTACATACCCCTGGTGTTACGGGAATCAGGTCGTGTGTAGTTTTGGATCCAACGTATTGCAAGAGTGGTCATATGTTTCGAAAAGGTTCTTTTGGGTAGGGTAGTGTCGTAGGTAATGGACACTTAGGTGGGGTCATGACTGCAAACTTGGACGTTACGGGTGTATCACAAGGCATGCATTTGACGGTTATAGAGTAAAAGGTAATCAGTTACTGGTTGTCAAAGTTTGAGGTAGTAAAAGGATGTGAACATTATGAATGGAAGCCGGAGCAAAGATTGCTCTTGTTTGCAGAACGATTACCTCCTGAGTTACCTGCAAATCTTAAAACACGATGCATGTGAATATATATATGGGTTATTGTGAAAAATTAAACATGATGCAAATTCCCTTTGGACCATGAAGGTTGACTTTGTACGATGAGGATGATGTCCTTAGACCATGACGTCCTGGGCCATGAAGCATATGATAAGGGATTCTGCGGCCATGAATGGTGTTCTTGGGCTATGAGGATGATGTCTCTGGACTATGACGCCTTTGAATAATGATGTGCAGTTTCAAGGGATCCTTCGACAATGGAATGGTGTCTTCATGTTATGAAGATGATGTCTTCAGACTATGATGCCTTCGTACAATGTGGCGATGTTTAAGCCCATGATAATTCAAAGATATGGTGATATCTATCGTTTGATAGAGGAAATAGGTGATGCTTAGTCATATAAGAGGACGAGACAAGACAAGTCTTAGTCTTGTATGAGATGAGAGCAGTGCTTAGCCCTATACGAAGAAAGGAGATAGTGCTTAGCCTTATGCAGTGTAGCGGAGACAATGCTTAGTCTCGTGCAATGCGAGGCAATATTTAGCCTTATGCGATAATGGAGGCAATGCTTTGCCTCATGCAAGGAAGGGAGACCGAGTTTAGTCTTATGCAAAGAAAGGCATTTCTTAGCCTTATGCAATGCGGAGGCAATGCTTAGCCTTATGCGATAATGGAGGCAACGCTTAGCCTCATGAAAGAAATGGAGACATTGCTTAGTCTCATGCAAAGAAAGGCAGTGCTTAGCGTTATGCAATGTGGAGGCAATGCTTAGCCTCATGCAGAAATGGAGACAATGTTTAGTCTCAGGCAAAGAAAGGCAGTGCTTAGCCTTATGCAATAATGGAGGCAATGCTTAGCCTCACGTAAGTAAAGGAGACAGTGTTTTGTCTCATGCAAAGGAAGTCATTGTTTAGCCTTATGCAATGTGGAGACAGTGATTAGTCTCTTGCAACGAATGGAGACATTGTTTAGTCTATGGCAAAAAAAGGTAATGCTTAGCCTTATGTAATAATGGAGGCAATGTTTAGACTCATGCGAGGAAAGGCAATGCTTGGCCTTAGCCAATGATGAGGGAAGCGCTTAGCCCTATGCGAGGAAAATTAATGACTAAGTGCGAGAAGAAAAAGCATTTCTTAGCTTGATGTCGCAACTTTGTTGTTATGAGGATATGATTTTGCTGTGTGTACGTATTTGCGAATATTCCTATTATGTTCATTGTGCCTACATTAAATGAAAAAATGTGAGTTTTGTGGGGGACGGTTGGTTCGTGCTCTCGACTTCCTTGCTTTGCCTTTTCCCTTAAGACCCTGCTTGAGTTACCCTGGGTAACGTTTGGCTACCATAGAAACAAATTTAAAGAAGAACATGCATGTATTTGACAAATTATTTTTTCAGAAATGTAGTTGTTTGAAATATGTGAGAATGACGAGATCAAATAATTTGGATGAACTGGTGACTGTGACGCATTTTGAGACATTGCAACTTCCTTGCCCTAGAATTTTGAGGGTCCTCAAAATTCTGCCCCAGTTTAAATGCATACTTCTGGAAACACATTCCTTGGCTGTTTCAAACGTGATAAAATTGGGGAAACTCGAGATCTTGCCCCAGTTTCTAACCATGGGGGAAATAAAGATTTTATAATGATGTGACCAAACCCAGAGGGTTGCCTACGTATCCCCTCTTAAAAGGGAATCAGGTCAAGCGTGGTTCAGTTACATCAAATGGAAAATGCAAGCAATCTTAAACATAGTATCTCCTGACTACGTCTAAATTGATAGGTTTCAGCCAAATCTCTTAGTCCATTTTTGCAAGTATAAGCGCTCCCTTATCAATACCCTGTGAACCATGTAAGAGCCCTGCCAGTTGGATGAGAATTTCCCCTTGGGTTCATCCTGGTGCGGGAAGATTCGCTTTAGCACTAATTGCCCCGATGCGAATTGCCTTGACCTGACCTTTTTGTTGAAATCTCTTGCCATTCTGTTCTAGTAGAGTTGATCGTGACATACCGCGTTCATTCTTTTTCCATCAACGAGAACTATTTGTTCATACCGGCGTCGTACCCATTCCGCAACGCTGAGCTCACCTTCTTTTATGATTCTTAAAGAGGGAATATCCACTTTTGCGGGGATAACGACTTTAGTACCATAAACCAGTAGGTAGGGAGTTTCCCTAGTTGATATGCGAAGTGTGTACGATACCCAAGTAAAGCAAATCGCAGCTTCTCGTGCCATTATTTTTAATTGTCCACCATTTTCCTCAATATCTTCTAGATGTTCTTGTTGGCGGCTTATATGGCTCCGTTCATTTACAACATGTATGATGTGGAGTTCCTATGCTTGATCTTGAATGTTTCATACATGGCTTTCATCAAATCGGTGTTGGGATTGGCTGCATTGTCAGTAATGATTGACTCTGGTACTCCAAATCGACAAACAATGTGGTCCCGAACAAAATCTGCCACAAACTTCTTAGTTACAAATTTATAAGATGTAGCTTCAACCCATTTTGTGAAGTAGTCTATGACCACCAGAATGAACCTATGCTCATTTGAAGCAGTGGGTTCGATTGGTCCGATGTCATCCATACCCTAAGCGGATAAAGGCCAGAGTGAACTTGTTGCATTGAATTAATTGGGTGGTACTCGTATCATGTCAGCATGTATCTGGCACTGGTGACACTTCAGAACATACTTGATGCAATCAGTTTCCATAGTCATCCAGAATTACCATGCTCTTAATATTTTCTTGGCCAAAACGAAACCATTCATGTGGGGTCCGCAGGTTCCGACATGTACTTCCTCGCGCAATCTGGATTCCTCCTTGGCATCGACACACCGTAGTAATCCTAGGTCAGGAGTCATTCTATACAGAATTCCCCCGCTTTGAAAGAAATGGTTGGCTAATCTTCGAAGTGTGCGCTTCTGAATATGGGCAACGTGATCTAGATATTCTCCCTTTGCCAAGTATTCCTTGATGTCGTGTGTTGGATCAAGAAGTTGAATGGTTTTTAAGATTGACAATGGAACTCAGAGTTGAACCAGGTCCATCACTGGAGACATAAACACATGCAGAGTTAAGGGCACGTGAGGTGTATAAGCAGGAGATAAACGAAATCTGTGATCTAAAGAGATATCTCCTGATCGAAAAGGTTGCAAATTGATAAGGAGATGGACTCCTTATTCAGTAAGAACAAAATCAAGATAAGGGAGGATTCTGGGAGTTGAGATCAACTAGAACGTTTCCACCAAGGAAGAGTAGCATCTGAATTCTAATGTATCTCTTTGTCCACTAATCCTATATATTGTTCAGTGTTCTTATTGAATAGATACACACAAACGCAGAAGCAAAACAAGAATTGAGAGCAAAATTACCAAAGTAATTTTGCAAGCAGTTCGTGTGAGAATTGAGCGTGCGACTCTGAAGCTACTTGACCCAGCTAGAAGAACCAGTTCCATCTGTGGTCTTTTAGTTTAGTTTATTTGTAGTAGGTGATTTCAAATTATACCTTTCAGATTTATCTAGAAGCAATTATAATAGGTATTGAGTGTTCAAGTTAGAGTTAACTTGAAGCTTGTCGCAAATAGCTAGAGGCTAGTTTGCCACAAGGGGATTAAAGTTAGTCCTTAGGTTTACAAAAGAGTTTATTTTGTAAATGCTGTTTGGCTCATTGATTTAGTGAAGAGTTTGGGAAAATCCTACTGGGAAGTAGGTCGTGGTTTTTTCGCCTTTTGAGCGAGGTGTTTTCCACAAAAAATTATTGTGTTCTTTAAATTCTGCATTTATTATTCCGCAAACTGTAGGAGTTGGAACACATAGAAGAACCTGGTCCTTCTACAACTGCTGCACGTGAAAATTGGACACCACACAAATCACCCCCCTCTTGTGTGGTATTGACGTTTGGAACTTCAATTGGTATCAGAGCATGTTATCCTTGAAGAGGCTAACACCTTAGGAAAAGATCAAAATGAGTGCACCACATGGGAACTGGGAAGGACAATCAACTGCTAGGCCACCACTCTTCAATGGCCTGTATTACTCCTGGTGGAAGAACATGATGAAGGATCACTTAATTGGGGAATACTATAAACTATGGGACATAGTCACTGACGGCCCTCTGGCCACCATGAAGAAGACTGCTGAAGGATAAGAAGTGCCAAAGACAAGAGCTGACTGCACTGCTGAAGATTTGAGAAAATGGGAAAAGAATGCAAAAGCCAAGAAGTGGCTTGTGTGTGGACTTGGTCCAGATGAGTACAACATGATTCAAAGTTGCACTATTGCCAAGGAAATTTGGGACACTCTGCAAGTTGCTCATGAAGGGACTGCACAAGTAAAAAGATCCAGAGGTACATTACTATACTCTCAATATGAGAATTTCTCTATGAAGTAAGGAGAAACCATCCAAGAGATGTACACTAGGCACTACTCTGACAAATGAACTTAAGTCTCTTGGAAGGATTATTCTTGAAGAAGACAAGGTTGACAAAGATTTTGACAAGGGTTTTGCCAATCTCTTGGGAAAGTAAGATCACTGCTATTCAGGAATCTAAGAACATGTCAACCCTCAGGTTGGATGAGCTAATTGGAAATCTCACTGCCTATGAACTTAGAAGGCAGACAATGAAGATGGATGCTCCGAAGAAGGAAAGAAGTCTGGCACTGAGAATCACCGAGGGAGCAGAACTGGAGGAAGATGAGATGGCTATGATCACTAAGGAATTCAGAAACTATCTCATTAAGAAAATGGGCATCTCAAGAGGTGGAAACTACAACAAGGCAAAGGCTCCGAAAAAACCCACCAACGAGGGATGCTACAAATGTGGAAAAACTGATCATCACATCAAGAACTGTCCTTAGTTGGAAGTGGAATGGAAAAGGGAAATATCTTAAAGAAGGAACCAGAAGAAGGAACTGGTTAATCCCAAGAAAACATCAACAAAAGCTATGGTTGCTGCTTGGAGAGAAAGCTCAGATGAAGAATCAGATGATGAAGATGGAGATGAACAAGCGCTCATGGCTATTGGTGAATCAGATGAGGAATTAGAGGTAAGTATATCTCATCTCAAAAATAAGATTAAGTTCCTATCTAAACAAAAACTCTCTGAACTATTACTTGATTTCATTGATGATTCTAAAGATATAAATAAAGAGAAGGAACAACTGTCTAAGGAGTGTGTAATGCTAAAAGCAAAGTGTAAGAACCTGGAGCTTAGAGTAAGTGAATCTGTGAGTGAAACCACTGCTCTGAAGAACCAGGTTCATCCACTTGAAACAAATGTCCTAGAGTTAAAATCTGAAAATTTAAAACTGAAACTAGGAACCAGTAAGAAGGCAGCTGACAACTCTCATCTCATCTTAGAAGAAAATGTAGGCAGACTTAAGGATGAGTTGTATAAGAAAGATGAACATATAATAGTGTTGAAGGAGGAACTTGGTAAGGTTAAGCATGAACTAGACAGAACCTGCAAATGGAATAAATCCTCTGATGCCTTAACATGGCTACAAGAAAATCATAGTAGCAACAGAAGATGACTTGGATTTGGGAGTCAACTGCCTAAATGGGATCCCAAAAGCAAGTACATCACCCTTCCTGAGAACAAAATTTTTACCCACTATGGTAAGAATGGTCACTACAAAATTGAATGCAATGCAAAAGAGCAGGCCAATCAAAAGAATAAAAAATTTGTTCGAAAGAAAAAGTGGCTACCAAATTGGGCTAAAAAGAACTTAATTCATCCGTTTTCTTATCGAAAGGGACCCAAACTAGTTTGGGTTCCAAAGACTAACCCATGATTTGCTTTTGTAGGTTCAAGTGAAAGGGAGTAGTCAAATATAGTACAGGGATAGTGGACACATGACTTGGAACAAGGAACAATTCCTTTCACTTGAGAACCTCAAAGGAGGAAATGTCTCCTTTG
Organism: Nicotiana undulata; assembly: GCA_005239495.1. Lineage (NCBI taxonomy): Eukaryota > Viridiplantae > Streptophyta > Magnoliopsida > Solanales > Solanaceae > Nicotiana > Nicotiana undulata. The sequence goes on from MDKH01163438.1 coordinate 29,443, forward strand.
AAAATGGAAAGAAAGGTGAAATCATTGGGGTTGGTAGGGTAGGTAAGGATGACACACGTTCCATTGAGAACATTTACTTGATAGACGACTTGAAATATAGCCTGATCAGTGTGTCACAACTATGTGACACTGGTAACCTGGTTGCATTCACTTCTACAAAATGCTTTGTAATTAATCTTATCACTGACAAGATTGTTCTGCAGGGAAAAGAGTGAATAATATATATATCATAGACCTGTCCACACTATCAGAAAATGAATTGACATGCTTGAGTGTGCTGGACAGTGATCCCCTCCTTTGGCACAAAAGACTTGGACATGCCAGTCTAAATCAACTTAACAAATTAGTCTCCAAGGGCTTGGTGATAGGCCTCCCTAACATTAAGTTCAAGGATGACAAAGTTTGTGAGGCTTGTGCAAGGGGGAAGAAGGTAAGATCTTCTTTCAAAAACAAGAAAATGATAAGCACCGCCAGGACGTTGGAACTGGTCCATATGGATCTATGTGGACCCATGAGAACACTAAGCAGAGGTGGTAAGAATTATGTAATGGTTCTTGTTGATGACTATTCTAAATTTACCTAGACATTTTTCCTAACATCTAAGGATGAAGCTTTGACATGTTTACCTCTTTTGTTAGAAAATTTCAGAAACAGTTAAGAAATCAACTTGCATCAATAAGGTCTGATCATGGCACTGAATTTGAAATTGCAAAATTTGCTGAATTTTGTGATGAACATGGCATAGATCATAAATTTTCTGGCCCCAGAACTCCACAACAAAATGGAGTGGTTGAAAGAAAGAATAGGACACTTGAAGATATGGCTAGAACCATGCTTCTTTCTAATAAACTACCTCATAGCTTTTGGGAAGAAGCTATAAACACTGCATGTTATATCATAAATAGGTGCATGACTAGACCACTTGTAGAGAAGACACTCTATGAGTTACTTAAAGGGAGAAAGCCCAATATATCCCATCTTAGGGATTTTGGCTATAAGTGCTTTGTGCACAACAATGGTAAGGACTCCCTAGGTAAGTTTGATCCCAGAAGTGATGAGGGAGTATTCTTGGGATATTCTTCACATAGTAATGCCTATAAAGTGTACAATAAAAACACTATGTGTGTTGAAGAAAGTGTGCATGTTGTCTTTGATGAAACTAACATTCTCTCTGAGATACAGGAACAAGAAGATGAAGAAATTGGGCTGGTCAGAAACTCAGACCAAACTGGAGCAAGATTGGAAGAAGGAACAGGTGATGGAACAGGTCCATCTACCCCAGGAAACTTGACAGGGGGAACTCAACAACAAATCTCATTGGAACATGTCCCTGATCATGTTCCACATCAACGAGGCACTATTAAGTTATGACCAGCTGGTTGTAAGACCACACAGATATCAAAGTTCTCACCTCATTAAGAACATCATAACTGATCTAATATCTGGAATCAAAACCATATCCTTTCTGAAAAATCTGTGTGCTTTTGATGCATTTCTATCCTTGATCGAACCCATAAATGTAGCTGAAGCCTTGCATGATGCAGACTGGGTAAATGCTATGCAAGAAGAACTCAATCAATTTGAAAGAAGTCAAGTCTGACATTTGGTACCTAGACCATTAGATAGATCAGTGATTGACACAAAGTGGGTCTTCAGAAACAAACTGGATGAAGATGGAACAATTACAAGAAACAAGGCAAGACTGGTGGTACAAGGATACAGTCAGGAGAAAGGCATAGACTATGATGAAACCTTTTCTCCTGTGTCAAGGTTGGAGGCAATCACGCTCCTCATAGCATTTCTTCCTACATGGAATTCACACTTCACCAGATGGATGTTAAGAGTGCCTTCCTGAATGGCTGCTTAAAAGAAGAAGTATTTGTCAAGCAACCTCTGGGGTTTGAAAGCAAGGAGAATCCAGACCATGTGTACAAACTTGACAAGGATTTGTATGGACTCAAGCAAGCACCAAGAGAATGGTATGTAAGGCTATCAAAATTCTTGCTTGAGCATGACTACAAGAGAGGTAAAATTGACAGGACCTTATTCTTGAAGGAAAAAGGTAAAGATCTCTTGCTAGTGCAAATATATGTAGATGACATAATATTTGGGGAAACTTCTGAAAAACTAAGTAAAGAATTTGCTAAACTAATGCGGAGTGAATTTGAAATGAGCATGATGGGTGAACTTAATTTCTTTTAGGCTTACAAATTAAACAAAATTCAAATGGAACTATGATCCATCAGCAAAAATATGTGAAAGAGTTGCTTAAAAGATTTAAAATGGTTCATCTGTTGTATCAAAAGTTGTATAGAGGGATGATTGGGTCATTGTTGTATCTTACTGCCAGTAGACCTGACATTGTTTTCAGTGTAGGGCTTTGTGCAAGATTTCAGGCTAATCCAAAGGAATCCCATTTAACTGCAATGAAGAGAATCTTGAGATATCTAAAAGGCACCACTGACCTCTGTCTTTGGTACCCTAAAGGTAGTAATTTTGATCTTGTGGGATATGCTGATGCTGACTATGTAGGCTTCTTGGTAGATAGAAAGAGTACCTCAGGTATAACACACTTTTTAGGCTCATGTCTTGTGTCCTGGGCTACTAAGAAGCAGAATTCAGTAGCTCTATCTACTGCTAAGGCTGAGTATCTGGCTGCAGCCTCATGTTGTGCTCAGTTATTATGGATTAAACAACAATTGATGGATTTTGGTATAGAGGTTGGATGAATACCTATATTATGTGATAACACTAATGATATTAGTATGCCAAAGAACCCTATTCATCATAGAAGAACAAAGCACATAGATGTTAGACACCATTTCGTAAGAGACAACTATAAGAAGGGAATGATCTCTATTGAATTCTGTGCTACTGATAAACAAATTGCTGATATCGTTACTAAAGCACCAAGTAGAGAGAATTTTTAAAGGAACAAGTTAGAGTTAGGGATGATTAAGATCACCTAATTGAACCAGTTCAAAACAAAAATGAAAAAAACAATTTGGCTAGGAATTCTGAAATTTGTGTAAATAATCAGAATAATCATTGCGCAGTTTCATGCTATAAAAAGCATACTCTCTTGCCATGTGTTAATATGACTCTTTGGTTACTAACGATGTTTTTCTATTTTTTTGAAAATTGAGACTTAATCAAGAGATTCTAACAAGATGAACCTGGTTCATCGCTGCTGGTTCATCTGACAGACGAGGTATGTGCTCACCACTATACACATATTTAAATATTAATAGTTAATCACGAGCAGGACTCTATCTATAACAAGATCTTCTCAAAATATAGTCATTATTTTAAATTCGAACCTGTTCCAAAGAGTCCAATCAAATTAAAAAGGCCTAGATTGTAGGGTAGTCATAACCGTCACTTTTCACCTGAAACTCCTTAACCGTTTAGACTTCCTTTTGACCAAAATTACACCCGTTGTGTATTAATTAACCAAGCCTTTAAAAACCCATCATCACTTCTCCAATTCTTCACTCACTTTTCTTCCTAAAAGACATAACCGTCGAAACCCTTTCACCTTCTGCTCAAACACCTTGATCCTAATCTTTCTACTTTCTTCAACAAAAATCATCACCATGGATGACACACCACCCACTGCTTCATCCTCCTCCGCCACACCTGAATACAATATCACACTCGAAGATACTGGTTCCTCGCCATCTCAATCAAACTCTTCCACCCCATCTCAATCACATCCCTCCATCCCTCAAAATAATCTTTTTCCGTCTCCTCCTATCAACCCCGTTGTCCAACCCTAATCCAGAACCCAGGAGAAGGCGTGTCAAAATGCTAGCAAGAAAAACTGTGGCTACTGGCTCTCTAGCTAAGAAATTGAACGCTAAGCTTCAAGCTAGCCAAGCTCAAGAATCTGAGAACTCCAATAACTCCTTCAAGTCAGCGACTGAGGGGGAAGCAACTGGTTCATCTGATGCTGAACAAGTATCATCAACTCCTAAAACTGGGTCTGAGCCTGAAACCGTTATTGTTGAAAATAGGTTTGTTCTGATTGGGTCTGTAGTGGATGTGGAAGTTCCTGATAGGCGACATAGAGGTGGTACAAATAAAATTGTAGAAGAAAATGAGAGAGAGGGAGGAGGAAGTATTGTGAGGGGAACATGGGTAGAAGGTACTCCATTGGCAATTTGTGGTACTGCTCCAGTGGTAGTTGAAGAAGGTGCAAAAGACTTATGGGGAAGTAACTCAGGAGAGGCTGCTGAGGGGTTAGAAAATCTTCGACATTCTATTGATGAACCTGGTTCATCCATTGAGGAAACTTTGGCCGACCTTATGAGAAAGTTAGGGGAGAGTTATAAACCCAAAAAGAAGAGGACACCCAAGACTAAGAAGGCTGAAACTCCAGTGGCAATTAACAAGAGAAAAGACACTCCCTCTACTGAAACTTCCATTCCTAGAGTAAGGACTACACGAAGTGCAATTAGGCAAAGTGAAGAGAAGTTGCAGAAGGATTTGAAGGAGAGTAATAGAAATAAAGTTGAAAAAGGGAAGGCAAAAGTGGTTGAGCCTGTGGAGGATGTTGAAGTTGAGGAGATGGACCTGGTCCATCAAGATGAACAAATGGAAGATGTTGAGGTTCATACACCCACACCCAAGAAAGCCAAGACTTCTTCCAAGAAGTCTGCTTCCGTGTTTGCTACACCCTCAACTGTTTCTAAGAGGACTAGGTCTACACTGAAGTCCAAGAAGGTTCAAATTGATGAAGAGGAAGATTGGAGTGGTGAAGAAGCATAGGAGTCTGGTGGAGAAAAAGACAAGTTGACAAAATTTGGGAAGCTAACAATTCTAAAGGGGAGACTGTTGAAGGATCTAGAGGAGTCTGGCATGGTCTACTTATTGGAGACTTTGGAAGTGCAGGGCTGGAAGGACATGGTCCTTCAGTTAGTTGGCAGGCTGGCCGGGAGTGAGATTGTTGAGTTCATGGCCAATGCTGAGGTCAAGGATGGCAGGGTCTCCACTCAAGTACATGGGACTAAAACGAAATTCTTGGAATTCCAGCTGAGGGTTATGATGATTATACAAGGCAGAGGTGGCCCAGCTTGGATAGTCTTCCTTCTGCACTACAAATTACCAGAAGGTTCAGTGATAATGCTTAAGAAGTGGAACCCAGGGCTGTGTACAAAAGCGAGATGAAACCCCAGCACAAGGTGGTGTTTGAGTTCATCAACAAATGCGTACTGCCCAGGCAAGAGAGAAGGCACATAGCAAACTATATGGATTTAACCCTCATGGAATACCTAGAAAGTGGTAGGCAAATCAACAGGCCCTATTTCATTATTCAGTTGCTGGACAGGGTGGTAAACGACTCCAAGGCTCATGCCATCCCATATGTCTTCATCCTGACGATTGTGCTGGACCACTTCAAAGTGCCCTTGAAGAAGGCATAAATGGCTACTAAAGGACCATTTTGGGAAGAACACGCTTCTGACATGTGACTATATTGTGAATGTCCTGACGATGAGCCTGGTTCATCCAGAAAAATGCCTGTGAACAGCAAGGTCAGGGCGCTCGTATAAGAAGGTGGGGTTAAGGATGCTGAAATTCTTCGATTGAAGACCCGCCTTGCAGAGGCTGAGGCTGAGTGAGATGCTCTCAAAACTGAACTAGCCAAAGAGAAAGAGAAGAATGAAGGGATTCTTCAAAATATGCTCTCCCTTCTCCAAGCAAAGAACCCAACCTCCACCCCTTCCCTGTGAGACCCCATGTTTTTTTTTCTCTCTTCTCTTACGTAATATACGTAATGTGGCGTGGTTATATAAGGTATATATGATTGTGTATAGCACATTGGGAGAATAAGACTGAAAATGTGTGGTAATATCAAGGAACAAAACTAAAGCTTTAGGTCAAAGGAATCCCTTAAACAAAGGTTTGTGGTTAAAGAAATGACTCGGGTAGCACCCCGCGCGTTCGGAAGGTTTAAGTTAACTTGCACCTGTGGGATAAGACTAAGAGTGTCTAATATGCTAAGAATAATGTGTTATGAGGTATTATAATATCACACAGGTCACATGTTAATTTTTGGAGTCAAGCAAGTTGCGAAATAAAGGTCGGCAAAAGTTATCGTAAATTTCTCTAATAAATTTTCTAAACTTTGGGTCAAATGTATCAGATAATTTCTCCCAATATATAAAGAGTAATGGGACCCACAACCTACTGAATCTAAGGTCTACGAGTCTAGTTCGCAACCAAAAAGACCTCACATCAAACCGACATCGGAGTAAGAA
>ML257514.1:0-14324 GCA_005239495.1 Nicotiana undulata
GAAAAATATTTTCCATGAATATTATACCAAACGTTTTTCTTAACACTTTAATTAAAAATTCTTTATTTTTTGTTGTATTATTTGAAGAAGATAAAATTAACTCTAAACTTTACCCAAAACTAGAAATGCATGTAATAAATGTTGAATCTTTACCAAGATTTGAAATTTGACCGACAGTGTGAATATTATCGAAGAATTAGTTAACCATCCTATAATACATACTTAATACTTTAGTCGGGAAAGGGATATATGCATGCCTGCACTAAGGGTGTCAATGGGCAAGTTTGGCCGATTTTGAGCAAGTCAAAATGTCACGACCCTAAAACCGATCGTGATGACACCTATTGCGATACTAGGCCAGCCAACTCAATACTCAAAACATAAAGAACCTTCCATTTATATCATTTCTAAATTAATAATTTATAAAGGTTTCATTTAAGCATTTTTAAACAGACAAAGATATGTCGAATAATAGATACAACCCAAAATCCCAAAGTCACTGGTCATGAGCATCTATAGAAAATATACAAGTCTGGAAAATAAACTCTATAATAGTAAGAAGGAGAAAGCAGGGTTGGGGACGCGTGCAACTACCTCGCAAATCTCCGAGAAATCTCTGGAACAAGTAAACAGCTCACTCCGCCCTAGCACCTGGATCTGCACACAAGGTGCATGGAGTAATGTGAGTACGCCAACTCAGTAGTAATGAAAGTAAATAAGGTCTGAGCAGTAAGAAACACATAAAATCAGGTCATCAAATCACAAGAAGCACATTCCTTCATTCCAACAGTGTATACGTTAAATCATCACACTTAAAAGCCGATTTCAGTAAAAACCATTTGAGAATATACTTGCCAACAATTTCAATATAACTTTCAAGAAGTTTAGTGTAAAAATTATAAAAATCATAAAATGCCTCTCGGGAAAAAATATATTTCATAAACCGCCCCTCGGGCATAACATCACTCAGAATCAGTCCCTCAGCATACCTCACCATCACTCGTAATCAGCCCATCGGGTAACCTCACAACCACTCATGCCTCCCAATCACTCGTCACTCGGCACTCGCACTCAGTAGGTACCTGCGCTCACTAGGGGGTGTATAGACTCCGGAGGGGCTCCTACAGCCCAAGCGCTATATCGATGCGGCGTGCAGCCCGATCCATATATCTAGTTGCGCGCGTGCAGCCCGATCCAACATATCTCGCTGCGGCGTGCAGCCCGATCCATATATATATATTACTACGGCATGCAGCCCGATCCATTTATACTCCTCACAACATAGGCTCTCGGCCTCACTCAGTCAGAAACCTCTCAAAGGCCACTCGGGCTATCAGTAAAATGGGGTACTCGGCCTAAAAATATCATTTTATGCATCAGAATAGTATAAATGAGACTGAGTTCGAAATCACTTAAGCATAATATGGCTGAGTGTAAATCATAAGTCAACACAGTGAGGAATAGCAGTAAAAAGCCCCCAAGAGGTCTAAACACATGGCACGAGGCCCAAATACGGCATTCCGCCCAAAACATAGTAATAATATTTAAACATGAAAAATATCATATGGTTTATAATAAAAATGCAACTTAATAGTTGCTACGGGACGGACCAAGTCACAATCTCCATCGGTGTACGCCACACACTCGTCATCTAGCATGTGCGTCACTCCAAAATAGTGATACAATGTGAAGTCCGGGGTTTCATACCCTCAGGACGAGATTTACAGTCATTAATTACCTCAACCGGATGAAAATCTATTCCACGATGCCTTTTCCACTCGACTCGGCCTCAAATCGCCCCAAATGTATTCAAAATCAGATTCATAACATCAAAATACGCTAAAGGAACGAAGACCACTCGAAAATAGCCAAATTATATCAAAAATCCCAAAATTGGCCAAACCCGACCCCCGAGCCCATGTCTCGGATTCCGATAAAAATTACAAAACTAGAATCCTTACACCCTCACGAGTCCATCCATACCAAATACATCAAAATCCGACAACAAACGATCCCTCAAATTCTCAAATCAAAGTCTCCAATTTCAAACCCTAATCCCCCAATTTTAACCCTTAATTCCCATAGTTTTCATGCTCAATTAATTGAAAATCACTATAGAATCGAGTATTAGGTTCAAGAAACTTACATCCACGAAACTCCCTTGAAATCCCTCTTCAATTCCTCTCAAAACGCTCCAAGTCCAAACACAAATGATGGAAAAATGACCAAATTTCGCGAAGGGGTCCTTATATATCTTCTGCCCATCTAATTCGCATCTGCGGTAACTATTATGCACCTGTGACTTGCGCATCTGCGGAAAAATAACCGCACATGCGGTTCTTCATTAAGTTGCCAGACGTCGGACCTGCGGTCGCATAACCGCACTTGCGGTCGTCGCAGATGCGGGGACCAAACCGCACATGCGCCCCACGATCGCACCTGTGGTTCCCAATCCGCAGGTGTGGCCACACCAGAACAACAACAGCACCAGCAGATTTCCAACTTTCAAACTCTCCGACGGCTAATCCGAAATCATCACGAGCCCCTCGGGGCCCCAACCAAACATACCCAACACGTCAGATACTATCACCCGAACTTAGTCGAACCCTCAGAACAAAATAGCATCAAAACACCAAATTACTCGAAATTCAAGCCTAAGGATTTCTAAACTTCCGAAATTCACCAACGACGCCGAAATCAACCAAATAACATCCGAATGACCCAAAAATTTGCACACACATCCCAAATGACACTACGAACCTGTTCCAACTTCCGGAATTCTATTCTGATAGCTAATTTTTCACTGCCACCCGAAAATGGCCAAAAATTCATTTTCGCCAATTCAAGCCTAATTCTATCACAGACCTCCGAATAACATTCCGAACACACTCCTAATTCCTAAATCACCAAACGAAGCTATTTGAACCATAAAAATCATATTCCGAGATCATATATCTATAAGTCAACTTTCGGTTGATTTTTCCAACTATTTAACCAACTTAAGAGACTAAGTGTCTCATTTCTCTCCACAACCACTCCGAACCCGAACCAATCAACCTAACACAACATAAAAGAGTTGTAGCACACAAAATGAAACAAAAATGGGGAAAACGGGCTAAACTCTCGGAACGACCGGCCGGGTCGTTACACAAAATAGGCTTAGTCAACAAATGTACAAGTTTCTGCTTCTTTATGTGTTGTTCAACTATATTTCATTGCATCGTGTTGGTTGTTCTGTGTCTGGAGCAGTCATGGAGTGAAATGAGACACGTAGTCTCTTATTTGGAAGCTTTGTGTTGGAAAAGTCAATCGGAAGTTGACTTATGGGTAAATGATCTCGAAACATAGTTTTTATGGTTCAAAATGTTATTTTGAGGTCCGGAGTAGAATTAGGCTTGAATTGGCGAAATTGAGTTTTTGGCAATTTTCGGTTGGTAGTGGAAAATTAGCTATCTGGGTCGGAATGGAATTTCGGAAGTTGGAATAGGTTCGTAGTGTCATTTGGGAGGTGTGTGCATTTTCAGGTCATTCGGACGAGGTTGGGTTAGTTTCGGCATCGTTGGTAAATTTCAGAAGTTTGAAAATCCTTAGGCTTGAATCACGGGTTGATTTGGTGTTTCGATGTTGTTTTGAGTGTTCCGAAGGTTGGAATAAGTTTGAATAGTGGTATATGACTTGTTGGTATCTTTGGTGGAGGCCCCGAGGGCCTCGGGAGGAATTCATATGGCTAACGGAAGGATGTGGAATTTGGTTGAGCAGCTGAACTTTGTTGCTTCTGTCATTTCCGCACCTGCGGATTGGGGACCGCAAGTGAGAGCCCCACATGAGCGAGATTTGGCCGCATATGCGGAGAGTTGAGGAGCTAAATAGAACCGCATGTGCGCACAAGGACCGCACCTACAAGACCGCAGGAGCGGGAAGCTGACCGCAGACTCCAGGGTTAAGTAAAAACCGCAGCTGCGATGGTTTTTCCGCAGGTGCGGCATTTCAGAAGCGAATCTGAGACCGCAGATGCGGAAAACACTGGACAGAAGGTATAAAAAGGTCTTATTCGCGAATTTTGCTAAGTTTCTCCATTTTTTGAAGACGAGAGTTGAGCTTGGGCAGTGATTTCTCAAGAGGGATCAAGGGTTATCAGTTGGGTAAGCCACTTAAGCTCTACTATGGCCATTTTTCCATTGTTTAATCATGATATTAGGGGAAATTAGGGAAGAAAGTTGGGAGATTAGGGCTTGAAATTGGAGAGGTAAAATTGGGGATTTGAGGGGCCATTCGAGGTCCAATTTCGATGTTCTTGGTATGTATGGACTCGTGGGAGGATAAAAATTCTATTGATGTGATTTTTATCAGATTTCGAGGCATGGACCCGGGGGTCGGGTTTGGCCAATTTCGGAATTTGTGATGTAAATTGATAATTTTGATGTGGGCTTCGTCCCTTTTTCATATATTAATGATATAATACTGATTTTGGTTAGATTCAGGGCGATTTGTGGCCGAGTAGAGCGGCGAGAGCATCTCGGAGTAGAGTTTCAGCTTGATTGAGGTAAGTATCGCTTCCAAACTTGGTTCTGAGGGTTCAAAACCCCGAACTACTTGTTATGTGATTAGAATTGATGACGCACAGGCCAAGTGACGGGAGTGCACCGTGAGACTTGTGACCTGGTTCATCCCATGGCACCGTTTAGTGATTATTCCCTGATGATATATGTGCTTATATAAATGTGAATAATGCGAAAATGTTAGAAATCATGATAAATTATATATTAAGGCTTCACGCCGATACTGTTGAGACCCGAGCGGTCGTTTACATGCAAACATGCTAGATATTATGTTACAGCTTCATGCCGACACTGTTAAGACCCGAGTGGTCATTTATTGTTGCCATCTCCTGTGTTTCATTGATATTATATACTCAGTCCTGTCATAGCATATCATATCATGTCTCAGTCTCGGTAATTATCGATTTTGTGCATTATATCATTTATCTGGGCTAGTTCATGCATTGTGAGCCCATGTGAGCGAGACTGGAGAGTGATGACTGAGTGAGGCCGAGAGCTTGATATTGAGTGACAGTATGGGATCGGGCTGCATGCCGCAGCGAGATATTGATTACTCCTTCGTTGGCTTGTTATACCGCTTGGGCTAAGAGGAGCCCCTCCGGAGTCTTTACACCTCCAGTGAGCGCATTGATATTTGAGGGATGGATCTTCCCTAGACATGGATCTTGTCGGAAGAGATGATATTGAGGGATAGATCTCCCTGGAGATGGATCTTGTCTGTAGTGATGATATTGAGGGATGGATCTTCTGTGGACATGGATCTTGTCCGAGTGTTGTATTCCGGAGATGGATCTTCTCCCTGGGGGCTGGAATGGCCTTCCTCAGTACTGAGTGACTACAGTCACCTGTGTTTATGCATACTCCGGGATGGATCTTCCCTGGGCCTGAGAGCCATATACAGTACTGAGTGGACTGCTGTGTGAGAGTTGTGAGCACTATGTGCATTTCCACACTGTTGATACATTGGCATGTAGAGTATACACATGGGTTACTGATCATATCTAACATATTTTGTTTCATTATCTGTTGATACTGTGAACATGTCTAAATTTTGTTTGCTATTTCGTTATAATTAATGAGGTTTAGTTTGTCACTACCTCTCAGCCCATAGTTTGGGTTCGTTACTTCTGGGTTGGTGTACTCACGTTACCCCCTGCACCTTGTGTGCAGATTCAGGTATCCCTGGCCATGGTAGTGCCAGTTGATCATTTTGGGTGTGGATCATTTTCAGAGAGGACGAGGTAGTTGCTTGGCGATCGCAGACCCGCCTATCTCTTTCCCTATCTCCCTTGTGTATTTTTATTTATTTACTTCCAAACAGAGTTGTCTTGTTAAATTTTGGGAACAGTTGTAGTATTGGCTCATGACTTAGTGAATCCGGATTTTTGGGATTTTCTCATTTTTATAGTATTTTGGATTTGATTTTATCTCTTATTTCGGTCTCGCTGATGAAAAAGGTTAATATTTAAACATTTTCATGATAGAAAACGATTTGGGTTATAGTATAGGCGCCATCACGACCGGGTTGGTTTTTGGGTCGTGACAAGTTGGTATCAGAGCCTAGGTTACATAGGTCTCACGAGTCATGAGCAGGTTTAGTAGAGTCTTGTGGATCGGTACGGAGACGTCTGTACTTATCTTCGAGAGGCTACAGAACCTTTAGGAAATCCCACATTCTTGAATTCTTGTCATGCGAATCCATTTATTCAGCCAAAAGCGTAACTCTTTGAACTCCTTTCATGTATTCGAATGCGCACGTGAGCGCTCAGTATCAATTGTGCATCAACAACTTGTGATTTCCATGGGTAAGGTGTGAGATGTGATTTTAGCATGTTGATAATGGGCCATTCTGGAGGACTTGAGGCCGGGTTTTTCTTGTCTGTGGCTTGAGTGCTGAGATTTTGATTGTGTGAGCACATGCAGTTGGGACTTATATGTTCGTTTATGTCCTTATTGGTGTGATTGTGATGATTGGATGACTATGTGGGGAGTATGATTCGATGGTGAGATGTGTTTATAATGTTTGATTGTGGCAAAAAGGTTGGTTGGAGATGCCACAAGAACCATTGAGTATTTGACTTCTGTCTTGAGTTAGCATATGGCCTCGAGTTGTGAGTGTATTGAAGGACCTCTCGTGTAGTTTAGTTGTGGAGTGAAGTGGATTTTTCTGTTGTGTCCTGAGTTCCGGGTGATGTCTTTTGGGCTGACCAATGCCCCAACATCGTTCATGTATTTGATTAACGGTGTACTCCAACCATATTAGTACTCCTTTGTTATTGTATTCATTGATGGCATCCTGGCATACTCACGTAGCCAGGGGAAGCATACTTAGCATGTGAGGATGGTATTATAAGGATTCAGGGAGGAGAAGCTCGATGCAAAGTTCTCCAAGTGTGAATTTTGGCTCAGTTCAGTAGAATTCTTGGGACATGTGGTGTCTAGTGAGGGTATCCATGTGGTCATATGAGTGTGGGTAGAGCTTCCAGAAGCTCAAGATTTCTTTGACCGCAGCTCCAGTGTTAGTTCTGCATCAGCTTCACGTTCTTATACTGTGTATTATGATGCCTCGAGGGTAGGCATTGGTTGTGTTTAGATGCAGAAGGATAAAGTGATTGCGTAATAGCTACGATTTTTGGAAGAGTATAGAGAGAGATCAGTTTGAGGCTGAGCAGGCAGGGCCATTTCCCCGCGAGATGTCCTGAGGTTGTGTGATCCTTAGGTGGTTTGGTAGCAAGTCCTCTTTTGAGTTTTGATCACTTGTAGGAGTTGGCATGACCATTACAATGGTGAACGCGAGATTTGCATACGATTTGAGATATTAGATGGTTTGTGTCATATGAGCTTAGAAAGGCTTTAGTTGAATCTCACTGCAGTATGGTGGCAGTGATAGTGTATGGGAATTGTGAGCTATTGTTTGTCTTGATCTTTGGCTTTGAGCCAAGTGGGGGAGTATGTTAATGATAAGTTGATTGCACAATTATGTGTTGTATTGGTTTCGGTTTGAGGTATGTTGGTGAATCATTTATGACCTGCAGAGGTGGAGTCTGGAAATGACTCGAGTAATGGAAATTCTTCGAAACAAATTGTAATGTACTCTATAGGTAGATGGGTCTTATTGAATGATTGAGTGGTAATTGTAAAAGGTGTAGTGTGTGCAGTGTATGAATTTGCTTGTTGCTTCAAGTGTGTGGATTACTTAGTAGTATGCGGGTGTGCAAATAAGGCCAGGCCATTCGGTCTGTTTGATCAGTATAATTGAGATTTTAGTAGAGTGGATGACTCTCAAGAATGGATCTGATGGATTCAAGGTTATATGTAACACTTGAGGATCTTCAAGGTGTGTATTCGGCTAGAAATGAGATTTACGTTGGAGGGTGTCAAGACTTGTGGCATTGTATTCGTCTAGAAATGAGATTTACGTTGGAGGGTGTCAAGACTTGGGGAATTTCTACATTATCATGGATTCTACATATGAGTATCAGGAAAGTGAAGGTAATGGCTTTAGATTCGCAGGAAGTCTCTTCAGGGTAAGTGTTTTGAATGTGGTACTTTTAGGGATATTTGAGAGAGTATTCAGTGGCTTACGAGCCTTAGACAGTACGGTCTCATGCTTGGGTATCGTGTGGTGAGTCTAGGTTGAGAATTGCGGTATTATGGCAGGGAGAAGTATCAATTCGAAGGTAAGTCGGAAGGAACTTGGATAAATAGGACAACTTCGTAGTAGGTCGGATCGACATGGTAAGAGATATGATTATTTCTTTGGGTGTTTATGAGGCAATGAGTTTTTACTGGTGTTTCTTAGCAATGCTCTTGGGTTTTGGTGACCTGCGTAGCTTGGTTGAGTTAGAAGGACTCAGTCCTGACGGTTTGGTGTTGTAAAAATGAGATTCGGATAGTTCCTAATGGTTTCTACCACGGGTAGAGATGTATATTTTCTACTGGCGTGAGGTGCAGGTGATGTATAATGATTTTGCTTCTAAATGGGATCGAATGGAAAGTTCTTGGCTAGTTGGGTATGTAGTTTCTTATGGCTCGGAAGGGATCATGAAGTTCTCATATTTATCATAGGATGGCATGGCGTATGCGGTATGTTGTGTAGAGTTGAGATTTTCATATGTGGGGTTACGGTTCAGTTCTGGAAGGAAGGTCAAAGATTCTTAGGCAGCATTGGCAGTTCCAGATGACTAGGTAAATGGTATCACTAATTGGTGCGGCTTGATGAGGGTATACATTTCAGAAAATGGCAATGTATATGAGTTAATAGTGCTTCATTGGTATTGCGGCGCTCCCTTGTTGGATCGACTGCTGATATTCCAATTTGCTTGATGGCACAGAAGAATTACAGGGGCATCCCTCGTGGAATGATTGAGTATTAGGGGTGTGTTATATATTCGAGCGGTGGAGTTGAGATCAGATATGGTAATTCGTGCGCTTCATGGACTTCGAGACTGAGAGTTCTCATAAACAGATTATTTTGTGGTTGTGGACTGTGAAGATGCGAGCGAAGCTAGTGAGATGTTAGTATGGGCCATGATTAAGTCTTTGTGGACTCACGGAGAGTTCTCTACCTGTTGCGGGTGACCAGAGTTGATTTAGGGATCATTGGTAAGCTCAGTATGGGTGTGTGTTCTGCACTGGGTCGGAATTGTTGACTCTGAATTGCTATTATTGAGGGATGTACCATTCGATTGTCATTGAGTTTATTTGTGTTCTGGAGTGATTTATGAGTTACCCTTTGGTGTTGCGAGGAGTTGTGATTTGTTGGTTATATGCACATGTGGTGCGGATCTATTTGGGCTTTATAGCGGGATTTGAGTAAGGTAAGTAATTGGGTATTGCAGGATTGAGACGTATTGGTTATGTTCTTTCGGGTTCGTGGGGCATGGTATCATCCGATTTTATGTGGTTATTGTAATGCGCTTAGAGCATTGTGACTTGAGGTACTTCATGAGGAGCGGTGTTTGGATGTTGATATATCATCCTTGTGTTAGATTCGTGTGTTATGGTTCTACGGTGTGTGATGGGTTTTTAGCATCTCGTTGCGGCTGTATTTGTTGAACTTGCGGGATAGTTCTCTCGTTGGAGTCATTTTCTATGTTTGAGTACACTTGACTTGTTTCTCATTGGTGCACAGATTGCACGGGTTTTGTCTTAGATTGTACTGATGTGACATGTCTCTAGAGTGGTCATGATGGATGAAATGAGGTCATCGGACCTAGAATGTGTGCGATCAGATCTGATTGCGGTATATTTAGGAGGATATTGATGTTGATCGGCTTAGAAATTTGCTATAGTTGTGTTCCCTTTATCATTGGCAGTATCGAAAGTGTTAGAATGAGGCTTCGGTTTGATAAGAGGTTATTTACCGGAATTGGGTTGCTTGAGTAGCTGTTGTGATTAGAAGTTGCCGCTATGGGTGTTTGAGTTGTGTGGTATATCATGTGATTTTCATCTTGAATTGCGGTTATGGCTTGATACATCGTGTAGATGTGAGATTTTGATCTAATAGATTATTTCAGAAGTGGAAATTTGGTTCTAAGGTTTATGGGCCAGGTTGGATTTCGAAATTTCAACTGTGTTGTGCTATTGGACCTATATGGGATAGGGTGATGTGGGATCACCCCCGACTATATGCATGGTAGGTTACACGACAATTTTGGTGGTTTTGGAACAACTCTGGCACGTTCGAGGACGAATGTATGTTTAAGTGGGGGAGAATGTGATGAGTTGTATTCTGTTTTGATGACTCAACAAACTTTTATGTGAAGAATCAGGTAGAGGACCTAATGCACATACAGCATCACAAGTCATCTATGTCTTCAGGAATTCCGGATCACTCTCACTGAATGAGGACAGATCAGATGAGGGACCTGATCCCTCATCGGACTCACAGGATCAAGAACAAGTCGACTTGACAGCTATAGAAAACTGTGTCAGACAAGTGATTGCCTGTCACTGCTCACGCTACAGTGCAGCAGCAGTGCAGGAGTCACTTCCCTTGTGGTTGAGCCTTATATCCTTAAGACATTGGGCATCCTTCTTGGGATATGGGATGCAAGATAATATCTTGAAGCAAGAACAACAACTTACTCACTTGAGCTTTTACAAGAAGAATATTCAAGCATTAAGTGCTCTCAAGCATTAAAGACTAAAGAGCTTCAAGAGCAAGAAGACAACTCCACTAAGGCCTACAAAACGTGCTCATCAAGTATTGATAATGTCCTTAGTTGAGTTGTAATCTTGTATTTTATTTTTATTGTATCCTACTAGCTTTTGTAGAAGCAACTAGTTAGGAATCTCTTTTTACTCTTTATTCTCTTGATCTCACTGTGGCTAAAGGTTGTCATGAGTCAAAGTCTTTGTAACTAGAGAGTTTCAAAGTGGCTTGTAATAGTGGTTACAAGTTAGTGTGTCAAAGTCTTTGTAAGGTTGCCTTTCAAAGTGGCTTGTAATAGTCTAGATTACAAGTTAGTGAAGTTGAAATCATACAAGTGTAGGTAGTGGTTTTTGTCCCCTTGAGTGGGATTTTTCCACGTAAAAATCCTTTGTCTCCTTGCGCATTTTTAGTTTATAACTCTGTGGAAACAAGTAGAGGACCTGGTACCTCTACTGTTTGGTGGACCCCTAAAACTATCAATTGGTATCAGAGCTGGTTCTTTCTAAACGATTAACACCAAGAAAGGTTCTGTAATGGCTGCTCCACCAAACTTTGAGTAAGGATAATCTACATATCGACCTCCTAGGTTCAACGGTCAATACTATGGATGGTGGAAGACTCGCATGCACGACTTCATCATGGCTGAAGACTCAGAGCTATGGGACATCATCTGTGATGGACCTCACGTTCCCATGCACAAGGTAGGAGAGGTTGGACTGCTTGTGCCTAAAACAAGACTAGACTACAATGAGGCCGACAGAAAAGCTGTGGAAAAGAACTATCGTGCTAAGAAAATTCTAGTATGTAGAATAGGGCCGGATGAATACAATAGAATCTCTGCTTGTCAAACTGCGAAAGAAATCTGGCAATTCCTGCAAACAGCCCATGAAGGAACAAAGCAAGTAAAGCAATCTAAGATAGACATGCTCACTAGCGAGTATGAGTTGTTCAAGATGAAGGAAGAAGAAAACATACAAGACTTGCATACTAGGTTCACTTCCATCATCAATGAGTTACACTCTCTAGGAGAGATCATTCCCAGGAACAAACTGGTGCGAAAAATTCTGAGCGTTCTGCCCAGCTCATGGGAAAGCAAAGTAAACGCTATTACTGAGGCAAAGGACTTGCAAGTCCTAACAATGGATGAGCTGATAGGGAACCTGAAAACCTACGAGATGAAGAGAAAGAAGGACAGTGAAAGAAAGGAGCCCAGAAAGGAGAAGAACCTGGTTCTCCAAGCTGAAAAACAAGAATCAAGTGAGGAAGATCATGATATGGCCTATCTCACCAAGAGATTTCAGAAGATTGTTTGAAGGAATGGTGGAATATCAAGAAGGGGTAGCTCAAGCAAGCTTAGGAACCATGACTTGTGTCATAAGTGTGGCAAGAAAGGTCACTTCATAAAAGATTGTCCTTTACTTAAGCAAGATACTCAAAAATTCAACATGGATAAGGGCCCAAGGAGGAACCAGATTCAGGAGAGAAGATTCAGCAAGAAGAGTGCAGCTGACAATGTTGTAAGACAAGCCCTTGCTGCCTGGGGAGATTCATCAAGCGAATCTGATGAGGAACCTGAAGTAGAAAATAGGTCCATGATGGTTGTTGACAACAAGGCAAAGGAGTATGACTCGCTGTTTGCTCTCATGGCTCAATCAGATGAAGAAGATGAAGAAGATAACGCAGAAGAGGTAAACTTCAGGGATGTTCAGAGAAATCTGAGATCCTACTCTCCTAAAAAATTGTTGTCCCTATCAAATGTTCTCATTGATACATACTATGTCTTAGTTGAAGACAAAGACCTCTTGACCACAGAACTAGGAGAAGTAGAACAAATTAGAGATGACCTACTGATGATAGTGGAGGATCTAAAAACCAACTTAGAAAATCTTGAAAAGGAGTTGAAAGAAGAAACTGAAAATTGAGGTTGTGATAAAACTAAGTTAAATGAGAAAATCAATGTTGTAGAACAAGAAAGGAACGATCTTCACAATAAAGTTTCATGTCTAGAGGAAACCATCCTTGAGCTCAAACTGGAACGTGGTCCATCAAGTATAAAAAAGGGAAAGGAAATAGCTAGTGAAAAACCTGTTGAACTTGAAAATGACTTAAATGAAGCAAGAGTGAGTCTGTGTAGGGAGTTAGATAAAAACAAAGAGCTTCATGTTGAACTAAGTAAGGCAAAGTCTGACCTAAAAAAATCCTTAAACTGGACATGGTCATCTGATGCTATCAATGCCATGTACTTTAACAATGGTGGGAGCAGGCAGGGTGTTGGTTTTCAAAAGGAGAAAACTCCTTACAATCCTCACAGCAAATATGTCACAGTTCCTGACAACTGGCTTTNCTGATGCTATCAATGCCATGTACTTTAACAATGGTGGGAGCAGACAGGGTGTTGGTTTTCAAAAGGAAAAAACTCCTTACAATCCTTACAGCAAATATGTCACAGTTCCTGACAACTGGCTTCGTACCCATTTTGGGAACAATGGACACTTCAAGGAAAGTTGTTCTGCCAGAGATCTGTCAATCAAGAGAAACAAAACACTTGTTGGCAAAAGAAAGCCTGAGCAGGGACCCGGTCCCAGCAAGAAACACAAAAATCTGCTTGCATGGACTAGAAGAGCTCTTATTCACCCATTCTCAAATAACAAGGGACCCAAACTTATTTGGGTTCCTAAATCTAACCATTGACTTTCATGTGCAGGGTTCAGTGAAAGGAAGCAGACTGCAGTGGATTATGGACAGTGGTTGCTCCAAACACATGACTGGAAATACTATTGATTTCCTCTCACTGAAGGCCCTGCAAGGAGGGGATGTGTCCTTTGGAAATGGAAAAAAGGGATACATTCTTGGTGTTGGAAGAGTTGGAAAGTCTTTGAAATACTCAATAGAGAATGTTTACTATGTGGATGGCCTGAAATACAGTCTCTTGAGTGTCTCGCAAATCTGTGATAAAGGAAATAAGGTGGAATTTCTATCAAAAGCATGTACTGTTACAAACGTGGTAACTGGAGAAGTGGCACTGATAGCAAAAAGGTACAAAAACATCTATTTCACTGACTTCAAATCTCTGGAGGAAGGTGAGATGAATTGCCTCAAGGCCGTTGAAAACGATGCTGAGCTTTGGCACATGAGATTGGGACATGTCAGTTTCTCTCTCTTGAACAAGTTGATAAAGAGGGACCTGGTGCGTGGTCTTCCAACATCAAATTTCAAGGACCACAGTGTGTGTGATGCTTGTGCAAGAGGAAAACATGTGAGATCTTCCTTTAAGCCAAAGAAGGAGGTCAGCACTTCCAGACCTCTTGAGCTCTTACACATGGACTTGTGTGGACCAATGAGAGTTGCAAGCAGGGGTGGAAAGAAATACATCTTTGTGATTGTGGATGACTATTCCAGATTCACTTGGAAGTTGTTTCTTCGATCAAAAGATGAGACATTTGAAGTAGTGTTGCCTTTGTTAAAAGAATCCAAGTGAAAATGAACTTGAAGGTAGCTTGCATCAGATCTGATCATGGAACAGAGTTTGACAATGCAAGGTTTGATGAGTTTTGTGGTGAAAATGGAATTACACACAATTTCTCAGCTCCAAGGACTCCTCAGCAAAA
>ML257515.1:0-16807 GCA_005239495.1 Nicotiana undulata
CAGAAAATAATTTTCTTTAAAAATTCATTTCTCGGGCTTGGGACCTCGGAATTCGATTCCGAGCATATGCCCAAGTCTTATATTTTCCTACGGACCCTCCGGGACCGTCGAATCACGGGTCCGGGTCTGTTTACGAGAAATATTGACCAAAGTCAACTATATTCATTTATTAATTATCAAAACTCATTTTTATCAATTTTTCACATAATAGCTTCCCGGCTACACGCCTGGGCTGCGCACGCATATCGAGGTGAGGCTAACGGAGGCTCTCGGAGCCTCGGAACACAGATATAGCTTAAATTACATAAGGTGACCTTTTGGGTCATCACAAATAAATCTAGGCTTTATCTCCCTTGGCAATTCTCTGTCATTATTAAGGTATTTGGCAAAAAAGTGGGTCACCATGCCCTGAAACAAAAACTAAATGCTCTTTGGAAGCCTTATGAGGAACTGCCACTAATTGATCTTGGCTACGATTTTTACTTAATCAAATTCCTTAAGGAAGAAAACATGAATCGTGCTTTACATGACGGTCCATGGTTTGTGTTTAATCATTTTCTTTCGGTGAGGATATGGGAACCTAAATTTATTACTTCATTAGCCCAACTCACATTTTGTGCTATATGGTTACGCCTTCCGGAGCTCCTTACTGAATTCTACGACATGGAGATACTCCAAAAAAATACAAATATAAAAAAGGGTTGATTTTTATAAAAAATTTGTCAATTTCAATTTTAAATAAAATTTTCCAGCTTCAACTTCAACTATAGTCCAAATTGCTACTCCATCTTGAACCAGGAATAAGTCAAATTAAATTACCTATTTGCATTTTGTGTCTCTCATGAAAATCCATCTCTCATAAGTGCATGATATTTTATGAAATTATTATATATGTCTTTGTATTCAAATACACTAGCTTGAAAATACTTAGTGGGCGTTTGGGCATAAGAATTGTGAAATTTTGAAAAAAGTGGGGAAAAAATTAAGTTGAAATGGTATTTGAAAAATAAAGTTATGTATATGGGCATGAATACAATTTGGAGTTGTTTTTGAATTTTTGTGATTGCTTTGAACTAAATTTTTTGAAAAATAGGTGTTTTGGAGTTTTTCAAATTCCGAAATTCAACTTCAAGTGAAATTTAAAATTTTCATGGCCTCACATTGATTCCGAAATAAGTAAATTCTTTTATGGACAAACGGGCCCTTAAATACTTGTCTTTACTTATGGATGTGTGTTTTATTGGCGCACGCTGAATTGTTATTTGATTATTGGCATCCTCTGTTACCAAAGAGTAATTCATGGTATGTTAGTAATTTGATTTACACGATTGTAAAAAAAGGTGAAAACTGGGTGAAAAAAGTAATAGAACACCAAGCACTTCTACTAATGTAGTTTAATGGAATTTATTGCATTTTCAGGAAGGTTAGGTGTTTATTTGTTGGCTTGAGTAAAGTTGTACTTGGCATTTCTTCATAAAAAAATAAACCGTCAGTTATAACTATATTGGGATATTTTTGGGAATGGACTGGGAACTCTCTCTCAACCATGGAGCCACCAGATCTTAGTTCATTGCAAATCTACAACCAAAATCCAATTTATGATAAATCTAACTACAAACAAACACTACTATCCACCTCCCAATTACCACAATTATCCTCAACTTGCAACAACAATCATCACGAGCTCGACCTGACAGATGAAAGTTACACGACGGTAGATTCAGAGGATTTTATACCTATATCCTCCTTTAATAAATCTAGGTTTTATCTCCCTTGGCAATTCTCTATCATTATTAAGGTATTTGGCAAAAACGTGGGTCACCATGCCCTGAAACAAAAACTAAATGCTCTTTGGAAGCCTTCTGAGGAACTGCCACTACTTGATCTTGGCTACGATTTTTACTTAATCAAATTTCTTAAGGAAGAAAACATGAACCGTGCTTTACATGACGGTCCATGGTTTGTGTTTAATCATTTTCTTTCGGTGAAGAGATGGGAACCTATATTTATTACTTCATCAGCCCAACTCACATTTTCTGCTATATGGTTACGCCTTCCGGAGCTCCCTATTGAATCTACGACATGGAGATACTCCAAAAACTACAAATATAAAAAAGGGTTGATTTTTATAAACTTTTTGTCAACATCAATTTTAAATAACATTTTCCAACTTCAACTTCAAATATATGTCCAAAGTGCTACTCCATCTTGAACTTTGGTTTGAATAAGTCAAACTAAATTACCTATTTGCATTGTGTGTCTCTCATGAAAATTCATCTCTCATAAGTGCATGATATTTTATGAAATTATTATATATATCTTTGTATTCAAATGCACTCGCTTGAAAATACTTTGTGAGCGTTTGGGCATAAGAATTCTGAAATTTTGAAAAAAGTGGGAAAACAATTTAATTGAAATGCTATTTGAAAATTAGAGTTATGTATATGGGCATGAATATAATTTGGAGTTGTTTTGAATTTTTGTGAGTGCTTTGAACTGAAAATTTTGAAAAATAGGTGTTTTGGAATTTTTTAACTTCAAGTGAAATTTAAAATACTCATGGCCTCACATTGATTCCGAAAAAAGTGAATTCTTTTTTGGACAAATGGAATCTTTTTTTTATGGACAAACGGGCCCTTAAATACTTGTCTTTACTTATGGATGTGTGTCTTATTGGCGCACACTGAATTGTTATTTGATTATTGGCGTCCTCTATTACCAAAGAGTAATTCATGGTATGTTAGTAATTTGATTTACACGATTGTAAAAAATGGTGAAAACTGGGTGAAAAAATAATAGAACACTGAGCACTTCTACTAATGTAGTTTAATGGGATTTATTGTATTTTCAAGAAGGTTAGGTGTTTATTTGTTGGCTTGAGTAAAGTTGTACTTGGCATTTCTTCATAAAAAATTAAACCGTCAGTTATAACTATATTGGGATATTTTTGGGAATGGACTGGGAACTTTCTCTCAACCATGGAGCCACCAAATCTTAGCTCATTGCAAATCTACAACCAAAATCCAATCTATGATAAAGCCAACTACAAACAAACACTACTATCCACCTCCCAATTACCACAATTATCCTCAACTTGCAACAACAATCATCACGAGCTCGACCTGACAGATGAAAGTTACACGACGGTAGATTCAGAGGATTTTATACCTATATTCTCCTTTAATAAATCTAGGCTTTATCTCCCTTGGCAATTCTCTGTCATTATTAAGGTATTTGGCAAAAAAGTGGGTCACCATGCCCTAAAACAAAAACTAAATGCTCTTTGGAAGCCTTCTGAGGAACTGCCACTACTTGATCTTGGCTACGATTTTTACTTAATCAAATTCCTTAAGGAAGAAAACATGAACCGTACTTTACATGACGGTCCATGGTTTGTAATTAATCATTTTCTTTCGGTGAAGAGATGGGAACCTATATTTATTACTTCATCAGCCCAACTCACATTTTCTGCTATATGGTTACGCCTTCCGGAGCTCCGTATTGAATCTACGACATGGAGATACTCCAAAAACTACAAATATAAAAAAGGGTTGATTTTTATAAACTTTTTGTCAACTTTAATTTTAAATAACATTTTCCAGCTTCAACTTCAAATATATGTCCAAACTGCTACTCCATCTTGAACTTTGGTTTGAATAAGTCAAATTAAATTATCTATTTGCATTTTGTCTCTCGTGAAAATCCATCTCTCATAAGTGCATGATATTTTATGAAATTATTATATATATCTTTGTATTCAAATGCACTCGCTTGAAAATATTTTGTGAGCGTTTGGGCATAAGAATTCTGAAATTTTGAAAAAAGTGGGAAAACAATTTAAGTTGAAATGCTATTTGAAAATTAGAGTTATGTATATGGGCATGAATACAATTTGGAGTTGTTTTGAATTTTTGTGAGTGCTTTGAACTGAAAATTTTGAAAAATAGGTGTTTTGGAGTTTTTTAACTTCAAGTGAAATTTAAAATACTCATGGCCTCACATTGATTCCGAAAAAAGTGAATTCTTTTTTGGACAAATGGAATCTTTTTTTTATGGCCAAACGGGCCCTTAAATACTTGTCTTTACTTATGGATGCGTGTCTTATTGGCGCACACTGAATTGTTATTTGATTATTGGCGTCCTCTATTATCAAAGAGTAATTCATGGTATGTTAGTAATTTGATTTACACGATTGTAAAAAATGGTAAAAACTGGGTGAAAAAATAATAGAACACCGAGCACTTCTACTAATGTAGTTTAATGAGATTTATTGCATTTTCAGGAAGGTTAGGTTTTTATTTGTTGGCTTGAGTAAACTTGTATTTGGCATTTCTTCATAAAATATTAAACCGTCAGTTATAGCTATATTGGGATATTTTTGGGAACGGACTAGGAACTCTCTCTCAACCATGGAGCCACCAGATCTTAGCTCATTGCAAATCGATACCCAAAATCCAATTTCCGATAAATCTAACTACAAACAAACACTACTATCCACCTCCCAATTACCACAATTATCCTCAACTTGCAACAACAATCATCACGAGCTCGACCTAACAGATGAAAGTTACACGACGGTGGATTCAGATGATTTTATACCTATATCCTCCTCTAATAAATCTAGGCTTTATCTCCCTTGGCAATTCTCTGTCATTATTAAGGTATTTGGCAAAAAAGTGGGTCACCATGCCCTGAAACAAAAACTAAATGCTCTTTGGAAGCCTTATGAGGAACTGCCACTAATTGATCTTGGCTACGATTTTTACTTAATCAAATTCCTTAAGGAAGAAAACATGAACCGTGCTTTACATGACGGTCCATGGTTTGTGTTTAATCATTTTCTTTCGGTGAGGAGATGGGAACCTAAATTTATTACTTCATTAGCCCAACTCACATTTTCTTCTATATGGTTACACCTTCCGGAGCTCCCTACTGAATTCTACGACATGAAGATACTCCAAAAAATACAAATATAAAAAAGGGTTGATTTTTATAAACTTTTTGTCAACTTCAATTTTAAATAAAATTTTCCAACTTCAACTTCAAATATATGTCCAAACTGCTACTCCATCTTGAACTTTGGTTTGAATGAGTCGAAGTAAATTACCTATTTGCATTTTGTGTCTCTCGTGAAAATCCATCTCTCATAAGTGCATGATATTTTATGAAATTATTATATATGTATTTGTATTCAAATGCACTCGCTTGAAAATACTTAGTGGGCGTTTAGGCATAAGAATTGTGAAATTTTGAAAAAAGTGGATAAAAAAAGAGGTTAAATGGTATTTGAAAATTAGAGTTATGTATATGGGCATGAATACAATTTGGAGTTATTTTGAATTTTTGTGAGTGCTTTGAACTGAAATTTTTGAAAAATAGGTGTTTTGGAGTTTTTCAAATTCCGAAATTCAACTTCAAGTGAAATTTAAAACTTTCATATCCTAACATTGATATCGAAAAAAAGTAAATTCTTTTTTGGACAAAAGGAATCTTCTTTTTTTATGCCCAAACGGGCCCTTAAATACTTGTCTTTACTTATGGATGTGTGTAATTGTTATTTGATTATTGGCATCCTCTTTTATCAAAGAGTAACTCATGGTATGTTAGTAATTTGATTTACATGATTGTAAAAAATGGTGAAAACTAAGTGAAAAAAGTAGAACACCGAGCACTTCTACAGTTAGCTTGAGTATAGTTGTATTTGGCATTTCTTTATAAAATATTAAACTGTCAGTTATAGCTATATTGTGATATTTTTGGGATATGTTGGAAAGGTCTTATTGCATTGTTTATGCTTGAATATTATTGTTTGTGCAATGAATGTAAAGTATACTATTGTGAAATGTATTCAATGTATTTGTGTGAGTGATTACTCTATGTGAAACATGTTTTGATTTTCTCTTTTGTTTGCTCACTGGAGGGACAGATCTAGCATATAAACTACATGTGAAGGTAGACATTTTTGTTTACACTTTACACTCTCTGTGCATATTAACAAATTCATTAAATATCTATAAATTTATTAAAATTAATTATTATTATTATATATTAACTTGAGTTACTATATGAACCCATAAATATCAAAATTTAAAAATATAGTTATGACATCTCTATTACTGTCAGCTTCGAACTCGTTTAGTGTTTAGACTATAGTGGTTATGGTTATTGAGGTAGTTGGACTAACGGTTAAAAGATCTTCTTGTTTGTATAGTCAAACCTCTTTATAACAATTTGTTTTGTTTCGATATTTTGTTGCTGCGATAGAAAACATACATTATAGCATAACATAAAAGATTAGATTCAAAATGTAATTTTAAAATACTGATATAAATAAAACTGTTATAAAGAGATATAACTGTTAAGTCGGTCCAATTTGTTAGAAGAGGTGTGCAAATGTCCTTTGTCCATTTAGTTTGGTGTCTCGTAATATGAGGTTTTGGTAATTCGATTGGATTTTAATATTCATTACCTTTACTAGGATGCCATAAAAATTGTTTTATGCTTGAAAATTCAGTTTCGCGTTCTCTATCCCCCTTTTTTGGGGTCCTATGAACCACAATATTTTCCTTTTTTCTCATCAGATATCTTTTTACTGTGCACGTTTTGCTTACACGCTGTTTGAATAAGTAAAAAGGAAATAATTAGACTTTGAACGTATAATTTTTTTGTATTTAAAGTTTACAATGGATGGATGATTTGTGTAATAATGGACATAATATATGGAAGAATAGTAATAAAGCAACATAAATTAGGAAGAAAAAATATTTTTATTATGATTCATTAGTAATTTTTGTTAGTTTTTTGAATGTTATTAATGACAATTGACATTTAAATGGATTGTTAATACAAAATCTATAGGCTATAGCAGTTGTTGGGCTTTTGGGTTTTGGGTTTCGAACATCTTTTTATAGGCCCTTTTTCATTTCCATTTCTCCTTCTTTCCATCATCATTCACCTGACGCCATCGAAGATCAGTACTCGCACCTTCTTTTCTCGCAGTTCTGTTTCACTCTCTCTTATCCGGTAATAGTTACTTCTCTCTCTATCTCTGTCGATCTATCTGTATGTATCTATTCGTATATGTAACTTTCAATTTTGTATATCGGGCAAAAATGCTAGGGTTCTGATTTACTGTTACTTTTTTTTTTCTTGGCTTTTGTTTTCAGTTCACCTATTGAATTGTTAATTTGTTTTTTACTTAATTGTGTTTTTACACGCTCTTTGCGTGGATTAGTTATAGAAGAAGGATGAATTGTATTTTTTGTTTTTGTTTTTCTGGCCTGTGGAAGTATATATGTGCAAAAGTCTCACTTTCATTGTCGCTCGACTGTGGAAACAGTGGCGGAGCCAGGATTTTTGTTAAGCGGAGTCAAAATATAAAGAAATAAACTCACCAAAAAGGTGTCATTATATAGTATATATATACAAATTTTAAAAAGATTACTGATTTAAACAGTGTAATTTTCCGACACAGGTGTGTAGGACACCCCTTGGATGCATATGGCTCCGCAACTGTGCGGAAATGT
The DNA here is from genome assembly GCA_005239495.1 of Nicotiana undulata. Classification (NCBI taxonomy): domain Eukaryota; kingdom Viridiplantae; phylum Streptophyta; class Magnoliopsida; order Solanales; family Solanaceae; genus Nicotiana; species Nicotiana undulata. The sequence goes on from ML257515.1 coordinate 7,527, forward strand.
GATTTTTGTTTTGTTTCTAATTTAGCTTCTCTGGATTGTTGTGGTTAGATTACTTTGTTTTTAGTCCACTGTAATAAGTAATTTAAGTAGTCAGTGGCCCGAAGGAAAAAAAAGGGAAATGTAGAAATTACCTGTTGAAAGCTGTGAATTCCTTGCCGCGTGTAACCTTTATAAAAAGAATAAATAAAAAAAAATCCATGCCGAGCAGTCTGAGTTATTTTTTTACCATTATTATTTTTCTGGAACAGTCTGAGAGTTATTTGGATAGAGCAGTGTTATAAACATTTAGTGACGAAGCGATGCAAAGCAAAGAGTCACGCTTCATGCTTAAGCTAAGTGTGTGCTTTAGACGATGACGCACAAAGTTATCCCGGTGAGAAATGGTCGCTTATTTGAATCTCAACTTTAAGGAGTTTAATTAATATCAGTTACAAAATTAGGAGTTGAATTGACATCGACATTATCTTATATCCGATCTTGAAAGAAGTTATTTTAATTGGGATTTGATTATTATAGCGCTATTCATATATGTATGGTACTTTTGATTTTCATTAAATTGTGTGCTTCACTCTAAAGAAGCGTGCGCTTACTTTTTTCTTTTTGCTTCAAGCCCCATGAATGACATCGCTTTTTTTGCGCTTTTCTCTTTTAAAAACAATGGGAGGGAGTAAGTGTTCTTAGTTCTTATGATGTGTATGCAGAAGTTGTTAATTTGCATATTGAGTGGCTTGTTGCATGTAAGGAAACTTCTTAAAATCTTTTCATTGTTGAATTGGTGCATGGTTTTTTATATGATGGGGGGTGATTGCATTAGTTTGCACGCTTCTCCATTAATCCATTGGGGAGCTTGCTACCCTACAAATGCAGATGCAAAGTAAACTTTCCGATTAAGGAACAGGCTTTCATTGAATAGATTTTGAATTTTGGACCTCTAAGTTGCATGATAGAAACATGACATGATGGTTTGCATGCCTTTCTGAATTTTTTGCTGACATTGTGAACCGGTGATGCAAGCTCTTTTTGAATTCGTTTCTAAAAACTGGCTTTCACTGGCTCATATGTTATGCTTGTTCAGAAATTTGTATTTTATGCTCAGTGGCTGTCTCAGCATGTCTCGAGGATTTGTTTTTTGTTTTGATTACTTTCTGATGTCATCGTCTTTCTTTTCTTGTTCAATTTTATCCTAGAGATTGATAATACTTTTTGACTGGTTATTCCAATCACATTCCTTTTCAGATAATAGGTATTTACTCATTGGAAAGGCTTCCAATATTTTCTCCCATAACCTTTCTGAAGAAAAGGATAAGAGAAGCTGCTGTACAACCAGGAAAAATTTTCTGCATGACCTCTTGACATTTCTGCAATGTCAGGGTTACTCAATGTATTCATCTTTCTATACAACATTTATTCGTATTTTGATATTTGAGTTATGTTGTTGTATTCATTGCTATTTTTGTTAGTCGAAAACATTTTCTTCTCAATTAGTCCCTTTTTTGGTCACCTTGTTATTCTTGGAAGAAGAATTGATGCTAATTTTTATACAAGAAGTAGGTCAATGCTGATAGAATCAGTGTTGTGAAGAGCGTGAAGCGAAGAAAAGTGACAAGCCCCTTTTCGCTTAAAGTGAGAAGCGAAGCGGAACTTAAAAAAAATTATTAAAATAAATACTGCATAGGCAACATATGTACTGTAAGCAAAAAAATGGCAGCAACTGAAACGAAAAAAATTGGGCAGCATTTCGCTGCAATTGAAGTCTGAAACAATGAAAGAAAAAGAAGAAGAGAATGAGAAAAAGAAGAAGTGGAAGGAAAAAATTTGGAGGAGGAGGAGGAGGCTGCTGTTAATTTGATTGATCAATTATATTATTTGTAGTGTAAAGAAGAAAGAAAGACTTTTGACACCTACTTATAATGCACTTGGAACTTGTGGTTTTAAACATGCCATGACAATTCTACGATATAGGAGCATGTCATTAAGTGTATCATAGTAGGAAGTTTAAAGTTAGAGTTTCCAAAATTCAACAACATCAAATCCAGTAATTTCACACAAGTGGGGTATGGGGAGGGTAAGATGTACGCAACCTTACCCCTACTCTGGAAGGGTAGAGAAGCTGTTTCCGATAGACCCTCTGTTGGAGAACGGATGACAACAAGTAGGAATAACAACAAGATAAAAAACCGAAGTCAAGAAAGCAGTTAAACTCTAGGTAGTAAAAGCGAATGAATAGAAGGATATTATACCAACACTAATGCTAGTGAACTGAGTAAAACAAAGAGAAACGCTCGACTACCTACTACCATTCTACCCTAATCTTCGACCTCCACACCCTCCTATCTAGGGCAGTGTCCTCAGTCAGCTCCAGCTGCGCCATGTCCCGCCTAATAACCTCCCCCAAGACTTCTTAGGCCTACCACTACCCCTCCTAATACCCATTGAGGCTAACCTCTCGCACCTTCTGACGGGGGCTTCTATACTTCTCCTCTTGACATGCCCGAACTATCTCAATCTCACTTCCCGCATCTTATCCTCCACATGGGCTACTCCCACCTTATCCCGAATAACTTCATTCCTAATCTTATCCAACCCGGTATGCTCACACATGCACCTTAACATCTCATCTCAATTACTTCTATCTTCTGGACATGAGGATTCTTAACATGCCAACATTCTGCTCCATACAACATAGTCGGTCTAACAACCTTGTAGAACTTGTCTTTAAGTCTCAGCGGCACATTCTTATCACACAAGACACCGGAAGCGAGCCTCCACTTCATCCATCATTCCGATACGGTGCGTGACATCCTCATCAATCTCCCCATTACCTTGTATTATTGATCCAAGGTACTTGAAACTACCTCTCTTGGGGATGACTTGTGTATCAAGCCTCACCTCTATATTAGCTTCCTGGGTAACGTACACTCCAATTATTCTGTCCTGGTCCTGCTTAACTTGAAACCCTTAGACTCAAGGGTCTGCTTCCAGACCTCCAGCCTCTCGTGAACACCACCCAGCGCCTCGTCAGTAAGAACAATGCCATCCGCAAATAACATACACCATGACACCTCTCCTTGAATGTGTCTCGTCAATGAGTCCATCACCAAGAAAAAAAATGGGCTAAGAGCTGATCCCTGGTGCAACCCCATCACAACCAGAAAGTGTTTCGAGTGTCCTCTCGCTATCCTAACCCGAGTCTTGGCTCCATCATACATGTCCTTAATCACCCTAATATAGGCTACTGGGACCCCTTTAGCCTCCAAACATCTCCAAAGCACCTCTCTCGGGACTTTGTGATAAGCTTTTTCTAGATCAATGAACACCATATGCAAATCCTTTTTCATCTCCCTATACTGCTCCACCAATCTCCTCTCACGGTGAATGGCTTCCGTAGTCGAACGTCCGGCATGAAACCGAACTGGTTATTAGAAATGGACACACTGCTCCTCACCCTCGCTTCAACTACCCTCCCCCAAACTTTCATTGTATGACTAAGCAACTTAATCCCTCTATAATTATTGCAACTTTGGATATCACACTTGTTCTTATACATTGGAATCATCGTACTTCATGTCCATTCTTCGGGCATCTTCGTCGTCCTAAAAATGACGTTGAACAACCTAGTGAGCCACTCCAAACCTGCCATACCTGCATTCTTCCAAAATTCCACAAGGATTTCGCCTGGCCCGATTGCTCTATCCCTGATCGTCTTGCGTATAACCCCCTCGACCTCCTCTACTCTTATGCGCCTACAATACCTTAAATCCCGGCGAATCTTAGAGTGCTAGATTGAGTTTATGGAAGTATATCTGCCATCTTCGCCTAATATGAACCTCCTCCATCAAAACTCTACCTTCCTCATCTTTGATGCACTTCACTTGATCCAAATCACAGGCCTTCCTCTCTCTCACCTTGGCTAGTCTGGATAACTTTTTGTCCTCGCCTTTGGCCCAAGCTCTTCATACAAACGTCCAAACGCCGCAGTCTTAGCCGCAGTAACTGCTAACGTCGCCTCCTTCTTAGCCCTCCTATACCCTTCCCTGTTCATCATCTTCGCCTCCTCGTCCATGCTCTTTATAAGTTTCAAGTACGCCGCTTTCTTGGCCTCCACTTTCTCTTGTACCCCTTCACCTACCATCAGTCACCAACCCTTCGAGATCTCTACACCTCTCTCGCAGCTACTCTAATACACTCTGGTGTCGTGGTCCACATACAGCTCGCGTCCCAACTGCTCCTCCATGCTCCTATAGCCAACAACTTCCCCCAACTCCTGCGCTTTGTCATTAATCTTGGCACCCCACCTGATCCTAGACTGACCATACACAGACCTCCTCTTCTTCCTCACATTCTCTAAGTCCATCACCAATAACTTATGCTGAGTCGTGAGGTTCTCGCTCGGTATAACCTTGCAGTCCATGCAAAGACCCCTGTCACCCTTCCGGAGGAGTAGAGTTGGGGAAAGAGAACAAGAGGGAGACCCACGGCGTGGTGGGTCTATAACACCCGTTGTGCGTTCAAGAAAAGAAAGAAGCGGCAGTGTAGCAGAGAGAAGGGAAGGGAACTGCGAAGAATTGGAGAGGGGGAGGAGGAGAGAGGAGAGAGGGGAGAGAGAGAAGAGAGAAAAATCACATTAAATGTTAAATTAGAATAGTTAAATAAATTTGATTTCTTGATATTGTGAAAGTTATACATAATGCATTTTTAGTAGAATAGAGTTGGCACTTTTTTGATCAAGCAATAGTGTAAAACAACTTGGAACATCCCAGAGTGAGAGGCTGTCGTATAAATTTTGGCACGAAAGGAATATCTATTTCTGTTGCCATAGGCAATTGTCCTCCTTTTGTGAGGTATTTGATTTTAGTTATGTTGTTAGATTAGTTGGGTTAACATTTGCTCTTTTTAATCGCTACTTCGTTCAAGCTGATCATTACTTGATTCGGAATATAATGAAATTCTTTTCAAGAAATTCAAACTACAATTATCATTCAAGGAGTGAACTGACATCACCTGTCTAGTAGAACAACTTTGAAGCATCATGCTATTGTCCTCAAGTATCTCCAAAATCAAGCATTGTCGCCCAATTTTTATGGTAGCATTTGACAGATTTGCTGATGAGTCATTCGCTTTATCAACACCTTTTTTGCTGCTATCTTGAAACTGTCAGCAGTTTTGAGGCGTGGTACTGTTGGAAATATTGAAATTTTGATGGATCTTTTGGCATCTAGGTATTATGATATTTCAGTAACGGACTTCCTCTCGTGACTTTGGTTTATGTATATTCTTGGCCATTTGTAGATGGCTGGCCTCTGCGTAGAATGTCATGCATTTATCACTCCAAAGAACCCAGCTCCCTTTGCTAGATGAGCAACTTTTTTTTGTAAAACCCCAGTTTCATGTCTGCTTGATTGTTTGAAACTACAGTTAAAGTTTGAAATTTTGAGTTTATGGTTTATCAAAGTTGAGCAGTTTTATGGACCACTTCTGTATATTTGATTGATTACCTTTTCTCTGTGGTGTATTAGATCCCTGGTTGGCGTTGGGTTTTAGATGGCTTCTTCATGCCTGAGAAAGGGTATTGCTGAAGTAAACAAATTTTTAGTAATTCACTCTTGATGTATTTTCTTCCACTTGGTTGCAGTCTTCTCTGAACGGATCAGCTTCAAATCTTCCTGATAACACCGGCCGCTCATTTCCTTCCTCTTTCTCTCCCCAGTCTGGTGCACCCTCCCCTCTTTATCATCACTCAGGTTAGTTTTTTGCTGGATTCTCGTTATTTTCTGATAATTAGGCCGATCTATCGGTAAACTTCTTCCTTACAGGAAGTATCCAGGGGCTGCATAACATTCATGGGAGTTTCAACGTTCCAAACATGCATGGAACACTTGGTTCAAGAAACACGGCAATAAATAACGTCCCCTCCAGTGGTGTCCAGCAATCTGGGAATAATCTTTCTGGTGGTCGTTTTGTACCAAACAATCTTCCCACTGCCCTTTCTCAGGTTTGTGTAAGTTTTATTTTGAATTCATTGTTATTTTCTCTTCTAAGCTGTCTGAACTGGAGAAGGAATTCTTTGAACATATTGGGGGTGTGATTTTGACTCTGGAAATGATTTAACTTGACTTTTTGAAAGTGGAGGTGGGAAGAGCTTGAGAGATGTACTACTAATTATATTATAAACCATTTCAAGAACCTATTTAACTCCATTCAGAAGCTATTGTGGCTTGTTTTCTTCCTGTGTATGCTAGGTTGGCATTCTCTTGTATTGCATATCTTAAAAGCCTATTAGTATTTGTATTGCAGATATCCCAAGGCAATTCGCATGGTCATTCTGGGATGACGAGTAGAGGTGGTATGAGTGTTGTTGGTAACCCGGGATATAGCAGTAACACTAATGGTGTAGGGGGTTCTATCCCTGGAATTCTCCCAACCTCTGCAGCAATTGGTAATCGAAATTCTGTGCCAGGGCTTGGGGTGTCCCCCATTTTGGGAAATGCAGGCCCAAGGATGACAAACTCAGTTGGAAATATTGTTGGTGGGGGCAACATTGGCAGAAGCATTAGCTCTGGTGCAGGATTGTCTGTGCCTGGTCTTGCTTCACGGCTAAATATGAACACCAACTCTGGCTCTGGAAATTTAAATGTTCAAGGACCTAATAGGCTAATGAGTGGTGTTCTTCAGCAAGGTAAATTAACGTGAATGGATGATGGTTACCCTCTTTTAGTTTGTTATTCCCTTGTTTTGTCTGCTCTTCAGCAACATAAGTTAGCTTAAACGACTGACGGTTTTCCCCCTTCTAGTTTGTTGACTCCCTTGGGTTCTTGTTTTGATTTCTCTGTTTCACTCTTCAATGTTATTGAAGAGATTACAGTTGACAGAGCATTAGCTACTTTCAGTCTTTTGTTTCTTTCAGTTGCACTGTCTGATGTTTAGGAGGTTATTGTTATTTTCCAATGTAATAAAAAAATGAATGTGATTTGTCTATGTGCTAATTTTGCTAACAGCAAACCTTGGTGAGAAAGCATCATATATTTGATCAAACTACCTAGTCTCAAACATGAGTTGCGAGTGGGACTGGTTCTAAGCTTATTTTCAGTCCAAAAACATCAGATGGTGGATCAGATTAACTTCTACCTCGATAAAGAATGTGTCGGTCAAAGAAAGTACTAACAAGGAAAATCTGAAATCTTAATACTAGTCCCTCTTCCCAATTTTCTGAATTATGGCTTGGAAGGAAAAAAAGAAAATAGTAGGGATGAGGCAATGGAAAGGAAGGAAAACAAGAGGGATGGAGAACAAACAACAGTTTTTATTGTTTGTCAAATGTGTTAGTTTTGATGGAAAAACTATATTTTGGTCTTATTCAACTTGAGTGCCTAAATAAACAAATTGGAAACTGTTGCAGCTTTTGTCATTGATTTCACGTAGAGATGTCATTTGTAGATAGGTTAATTAGGTGTATCATATATGTAACACCCACTGTTTGTAGGTTGGTGAATTCTTTATGCTAATGGTAGTATCTGGATTCAGCCTCTCCGCAGGTTCTTTCTATGTTGGGGAACTCCTATCCTGCTGGTGGCCCACTGTCTCAAAACCACGTCCAAGCAATTGGCAACTTTAACTCTATGGGATTGTTGAATGATGTAAATTCAAATGATGGATCTCCTTTTGATATCAATGATTTCCCTCAGCTAAGCAGCCGACCTAGTTCGGCTGGAGGACCTCAAGGACAATTGGGTACTTAGAGTTCCTTCTCTTTTGAGACATTCTGTGCAAGTGCATTTATCATATAGTTCATTTAGAATACTGATAAAAAGACAATCTCAGGTTCCTTACGGAAGCAAGGGCTCAGTCCTATTGTTCAACAAAATCAGGAATTCAGCATTCAAAATGAAGATTTTCCTGCTTTACCAGGATTTAAAGGTGCTCATCTGCATGCACAAAGCTCTGTCTTAGTGGGTTGATCCAAGTGGTAGCATTCTGCACATGTTTGCTTTTACACTTATGGCTGGGATCAGAAAAGTAAAGGCAGGTTAGGGAAGAAAAAAGAGGACATGTAGGAGACACTCCCTGTTCTTTCTGTAATAAAGGAGGAGGTGAAGTAAAACTGGATGTTTTCATAACCTTCCATGTCAGACTTTTATTTCCTTAACTGGATAGAATTAGAAGGGAGTCTTATTTACTTCCCTTCGGTTGTACCAAACAACATGAAGTGGAGGATTATTACATCTCCTTGGTAAGGAGATAATGGAGTAGCCTCTCCAGTTAATCATTATATCTCCTCCCTTGAATGTTAATGTTGAATTGCGAGTTAACAGTTTCTAGCATGACAGTAGAGGCTGTCAATTCACAAGCTAAAACTTCCTCTCCACTATGGTACTCTGGCTTTGTCGTATAGCTCTTTTTTTTCCTGGGAAGGCAAGGAACAGGGGTTTTGCCATGCTTTATGGCCTTTGTTGTTAGTTATTTCTGCCTTTTTTTCTTCAAAAGATCCACCAGGTTGGTGGGAGTTGTAAAATATGTAATTATCAGGAAAAAAATATAATTTGTAGATATGTCTACTTTGCTGTAATGTCTGAATGAGTTTGGGGAGGGGATGTCATCAGGGAAAGAAATGGGGGCGTTATAGAATGAGGGGGTGTGTGGGGTGTGGAGGACGTTTCTCTTCCATGTTAGGAGTCTAATTATAGTATTGCTCTCATGTTTGCTAAGGTGGGAATGCTGATTATGCTATGGATCCTCACCAGAAAGAGCAACTCCATGATAATACCCTTTCAATGATGCAGCAGCAACACTTCTCAGTAAGCTCAGATTTCTGGAACTCAGTGGTTATCTTTTAGAATCATAACCTTATAGTAAATGCTTCAGCCTGCTGAATCTGTCTTGTATTCATCTTGATCTAACGGTGCAGATGGGAAGATCTGCTGGTTTTAACTTGGGGGGAACATACTCATCGAATCGTCCGCAGCAGCAGCTGCAACATGCTCCATCTGTTAGTAGTAGTGGTGTCTCCTTTTCAAATATAAATAACCAGGATCTGCTGAGTTTACATGGTTCAGATGTCTTCCAATCATCGCACTCCAGTTATCAGCAACAGGTGCATTACTCTTGATTTTTATGGCTTTACCTTTTTTAACCCTTCTTTTTTTGGGTCAACTATCAGTTCCTTTGTTTCAGTCCTTTGGGGTTGAGGGACGCTGGGAGAATTTATTATCTTGTCTGCCACGAGTAAAAGATTATGTAGCCCAACTTTTTCAGACTACTTCCAAATCATTCTCTCCCCTCCCCCC
>ML257515.1:16932-49502 GCA_005239495.1 Nicotiana undulata
AACCCGTGTATAATGAGAATCGAACCCTCTCTGCTGCTGACGATCAGTTTTACAATGTACTACTTCGATCCACTACCTTGTTCTGACTATGTTTTAGCTTTTCCCTTTCTTATCTGTGTTGTGTCTGCAGAGTGCAGGCCCACTAGAAATGATCCTATCATTTTTGGATTTGGCCCTGGGAACCCCTTCTTCTTTATGGTGGAACTTTTCTGCCTTTCAGCGATGTTTGATGCATAAAATTATACTTTATTGTATATGTGGTCAAAACCCGTAGTTCTGCACGACATAGTTTCCAACGAAAGATTTTGTTTACAAAGAAGATTGTTTGAACACGTATTTGCCTTCCATCTTCTTAATTCTTTTTTTTTTGTGTGTGGATACGGGATTGGTCCAGTGCTAAATGTTCTTCTTCCTGAGTGCTTTCCCTACTTGACCTAGCTGATTTGACAGTCAGAGGTTTGATTTTTGTACAAGTTTCTATTGGTCGGCAATATAGCAGAAATCTGCCCTCCTTATTGCCAGGTGAAAGAAAGAATAAACATACATTGGAAACTATAGTTTTGATGTGGACAATCTAGTGGTCAAGTCTAAATTCCCGGTGTGTGCCATAGAGGCTGCATTTATTCAGTTTTAAAGGGCACTAACATTCTTTTCCCCTATGGATTCAGGGTGGTGGACCTCCTGGTATTGGGTTACGACCTCTTAACTCTTCAGGTACTGTTTCTGGGATTGGATCATATGATCAGCTTATCCAGCAGTACCAACAGCATCAGGGTCAATCCCAATTTCGGTTGCAGCAAATGTCCACTTTAGGTCAGCCATTCAGGGATCAGAGCTTAAAGTCCATGCAATCTCAAGTTGCTCCTGACCCATTTGGTATGCTTGGTTTGCTAAGTGTAATACGGATGAGCGATCCGGATTTGACTTCTCTTGCACTTGGAATTGATCTAACAACACTTGGGTTAAATTTGAACTCTGCTGAAAATTTGTACAAGACATTTGGTTCCCCATGGTCTGATGAGCCTGCTAAGGGGGATCCAGAATTTACAGTACCCCAATGTTATTATGCGAAGCAACCGCCACCTTTAAATGTGAGTTGCCTTTGCGTTCTTGTTTATCTGTATCTGACCTATTTTATATATTGAATATTTTTCTATTTTGGCCGCAGCAAGCGTACTTCTCAAAGTTTCAGCTAGATACTTTGTTCTACATTTTTTACAGGCAAGCCTTTTGGTGATCTAGCCGATGTTCCTTGATTGTAAAATTCCAATGCAATAATAACAGGATCTGTTGTTTTTTGCAGCATGCCAAAAGATGAAGCACAGCTGTATGCTGCAAATGAACTGTATGTTCTCTCATTGTTACTAATTTGGTTGTTCTAGGTCACATTTTCTTCTATTGTATACCCTTGAGCTATTTTGCCAGCTATTGCTATAATGCTATGTTAGGATGTTCGTCTTGCTGCATAGTTGACCTTCTGGATGTGTGGTGGGCTAAGCGCGTTGTTGAAGTTTTGGTTAATAGCAGGCTGCATTTTCTGTGTGCAGGTACAACCGCGGCTGGTTCTATCACAGAGAACATCGGTTGTGGTTTATGCGGGTTGCCAACATGGAGCCTCTCGTCAAGACGAATGCATATGAGAGAGGGTCTTACATTTGTTTTGATCCAAACACATGGGAGACAATCCGCAAAGTATGGATATCATAACGCAGCGTTAAATTCGTATTATTAGTTGTGTTCGTCACATGCCAAGGCGCTTCAGTTTTTATGAGGTTTCTAATGTTCTGATTTGTCTGCAACTTTGATGCAGGATAATTTTGTGCTCCACTATGAAATGTTGGAAAAAAGGCCTGTTCTGCCTCAACACTAACTTGGTGCAGTTTATAAGTGTACATTTTCAACATATTCCTTTTTTTTTCTAGGAGCCAGGTAGTTCACCTGTAGTTTCTGCTCAATGCAGTGGTTGGCAGCAATTGTTAACATTAGAGTTGTCTTTAGTCATTGGTGATTTGCTTCTTGTATCTTTTAGATGTTGCAAGTCACAAAATGTTTTCTCAAAAGCTCATGGTGGAAATGCCATCTTTAAGACACTGTTCATAGAATATTAATGGAGTAATGAAAAAGACATTGTTTTCAAGCAGAAGCTGGCTCATTCCTCAGCCACCGACATTTCGGTACAAGAAAGAACAACAAAATTAAAGGTGAGTGCATACTTGTCTTTCAGCAGGTCTCTAATTATCGACTTGTTTGGCCGTTGCCATTCAGGAAACAATTTCTGGTGCTTAAGAGCTTCTATTATTGCTGAGCTTTAATCAAGCCACCAGTGGCAGTGGTTAAAAGTTGTTCCCCAGGACTACATTTTGTTTTTGACAAGGTAATAGTCTTATTAAAGAAAGGGCAAAAAACGTGCCCGTATACAAAGAAGTATTCTTTCCCAGGACTCTATATCAGAAAAGTGTCAATTCAGAACGGACTCATGGAAGATGAAATTTCATCATAATTTCTATTGCCATGAGACTAGATGAGGAAAGGTCCGTATACGGGTTCAATATTGTAGTTTTAAAATTATTGTTTGACGGGACTCAATTAATTTTTTGATAAATAAATTGACCTTTGTTATATCCATTTAATCACGGATAGAGAATGATATTGGGGATCACAATTTATAATTAGTTTATTTTAATAATTTACTTAAAATTAAACTATACTTAAGTTGCTCCAATTAACAAAAAAGACTACATGTTGTAATACTCATTTTTTCAAACGTAAACATCAAATTTTCAATTTGATTTCAAAGGTATTATTTTCCTATTCGAATATTTCACAAGAAAATACATTAATGTTACAAGTTTCATCTATATTAAAAAAAATTCTAGAATAAGAAGTTTACCAATCTAACTGTAAACTATTCTTGAATACATCCGAATTGGTTTCGCAAGAATTTCAACAGTGGGAACAATCAACTACTTGATGAAAGTTAACACGAACAACATCATTCTTTACAATACGATAAAAGATGAAAAAAATTTACTATTGATTTTACTTCATGTTTTGTATACAACAAAATCAAGAGAAATTTTTAGTATAGTATATAAAGAGAATTTTCAAGGGGACTCGCACCCCTAGAGAGGCAATTTACTATTTCAAACAAAGGTAACCAAAGGCACTAAACAAATATTAACATGATATAAATTGTAGTAATTCAAGATAGTAGTTCAAATTATATTTTATTATAACTCGTTTAAAATTAACTGGTGATAAAATATTAAACATTTGATAGAAGTCTATGTAAATTATTATAGGGATTTTATTTTTTTCCTTAATTAAGGAGATAAGAGAAATGTTTTTATTTTTCTATAGAATTATCATATGTTAATTTTTATAATGAAACAATATAAAAATTATAAAAAATAATGTTTAGGATAGTTTATTGATAGTAGAAAACTTACAAGGGAAGAATAAGTTCAAACCATATAGATTAAAGTTTCACATCAATTAAGCATATAAGAGATAGCCCCCTAATATAGGATGAACAAATCTCATCCCTTAAATTAATTTTTGAGATTTAATAAACTTAACTTTTTAAAATTACTTTTGAATATGAATTTTTTTAGTTTGAAATCGCCTTCAAATAGTGTGGATAGATGAAAACCTTTTAATTTTAATTTTTAAATTGCTTTAAAACAGTATGGGTAAATACGAAAATCTTATAAATATTTACCAATATCTCTTTTTATTGCACTATTATTTAAAAATTAAGTTTACTTTCTCTGTAAAAACTTCTAGTTGACAAAATCAAAATTAATAATTTTACCAAATGAGAAAAATGAACGTTCCAAATGATTACTTGTATGCATTACTCTCCATAAAAGAGTCGAATCAACATGGAGTAACATTTAAAGGAGTGTTGTGGTTATGGGAATATGGGTCCCCGTGTATCAATGGTAGTTTGCATTTAAGAATTACAAACATTATAAATTTTTTTTTTGAAATGACATATATATATCCTTGGTCGGCCATCTTTACTTTTCGATATAATACAAATGCAGAGATTCCTGCTCAAATAGTTGAAAAATGTATCTGAGTTGAACCTAGTGGCTAGTACTTCTCCAGTTGGTAGTGGAGCCTACATAGTGCATAAGAAATCCATCATTCTTCGAAACTTCTAATAAAAGAATTAGATACACGCATGACAAACTCATTAATAAATACTATATTATTCGAGAAATAGATACATTCCATCTCATCTTACAACATGAGCTCTTCTGTGGTACTGACCTTTTGTTATAGAACCATGGTAAGAATGAACATCGTTGTATTTTACAAGAGACTTGAATTGACAGAATGTAGATTTTGCATTGTGCGAACACTAGGTCGACCAAGGGCATAATAGTTATTTTAAATATATTAATGTAATGTTTACTTCAAGTTTGATTGTGGATTGAAAAAGCAAAACTAACGTGGTCATAAGCTATTAAATTCTTTAGGTGGACCTCACTTTCCATTCAACCTTTACTATCTTCATTAAATGCATTAATTGATATAGTTATTATTATTTCTTCAATAAGTGCTTTTAACGAGAAATATTATCTTTTGGTAATTTTATAATTCAAATGTTCACCTAATTAAAAAATTATTTTATTTATTAACTATTTCAGGTAAACAACAACAACAACAACAACAAACTCAGTATATTTTCACTAGGTGAGGTCTGAGTAGGGTAGTCTGTATGCAGACCTTACCCCTACCTAACAGGAGGTAAAGAAGATTTTATTTTCAAATTTTTTAGTGATAATTTACGTGGATTTACATTCAGATGTTCTTATATTATTATCAATTGATATTATTTTATACAAAATTCTCATTAAATTGCAATTTCAATTGGAATACTTTATAAAATAAGAAAAAAATATTTAAGAATAAAGTATAGTTTTAAGTCCCCCTTTTTATTATAGATATTAAAATTTGTTCAAATTATTTAATAAGTATCCCCTTTCTAAAATATGATTTGAGAATATCTGAAGTAAAAATTAAGACAATTAATTTGTAGAATTGTTTTCTTTTTAAAATAATTATATATTAGGAAGTATGAGAAGTATCGTCACACAGGATTATACTTCTCCCTCTATGATTGAAGTTAGTTAGGTACTTCATCTATTCAATAAGAATTCAACATTATATAAATTTTAAAATACATAAATATACAATAATTACTTTTAAAAAATCTCAACAAATAACTGTTGTGATGAAAATTGTATTATACCGTAAATAGTATCTCAATCATATCAAATGAAACTAGAAAAAACTGTAATATTTCAGTTTAAGGTCAATTTGATTAGTATTTAGAGTGATCGGAGATTAATTAATTATTAATATTACGTCTTTAAAGAGAGAAGAATAGGCCGACCAAGTGCATAATGTTCAATTTCAAATATATTAGTGCATTGGTTGCTTGTATACTAGGCTCAAAAGTTTGGTTGTGGGTTGAAAAAGCAAAACTAACGTAGTCATAACCCACTTTCCATTCAACCTTCATTATTTTCATTAAATGCATTACTTGATAGTTATTACTATTTTTTCAATAAGTGCGTTTAACTAGAAATATTATCTTTTGGTAATTTTATAATTCAAATGTTCACCTGATTAAAAAATTATTTTATTTATTTTATTTATTAACTAATTCAAATAAAGAGGAATTAATTTTAAAAAAAAATTAGTGATAATTTATGTGGATTTACATTTAGATGTTCTTATATTATTATCAATTGATATCATTTTATACAAAATTCTCATTAAATTGCAATTCAGTTGGAATACTTTATAAAATAAGGAAAAGAATATTTAAGAATAAATGTTTCAAGCCACCTTCTTTTTTAATTTATAGAATTAAAATTTGTTCAAATTGTATAATAAGCATCACCTCTCTAAAATATGATTTGAGAATATGTGAAGCAAAAATTAAGACACTTAATTTGTGGAATTGTTTTCTGTTTAAAATCATTATATATTAGGAAGTATGAGAAGTATCGTCATACGGGATTATACTTATCCCTCTATGATCGAAGTTAGTTAGGTACTTCCTCTATTCAATAAGAATTCAATATTATATAAATCTCAAAATACATAAATATACAATTAATTACTTTTAAAAAATCTCAACAAATAACTATTGTGATGAAAATTGTATTATACCCTAAATAGTACCTCAATCATATCAAATGAAACTAGAAAAAAACTGTCTATTTAAGTTCAATTTGATTAGTATTTAGAGTGATCGAGAGATTGATTTATTTTTAATATTATGTCATTAAACTAGAACAAAATATAATTTTTTAAATATAAAAATTCCTTAATAATTAAAATCACAATTATTATTTCAAAGAACCAAAAAAATACCTATTCATCAACTTTTGTGAATAGAATTAATATGTTTTATTATTCTAATTTTGATTAGTATAAAAAGAAAAAGTAATACATTAACACAACTGAAAATACTAAAAGAATAAAACTATATATCATTCAATTTAAACAATGAGAAAAATACATCACTACTTATTATCCAACTGTCTAATCGTTATTTTATAGTAATTAATTTTAAGTTTGGTCGTGCAAAAAGATTTTAAAATAAAAAAGTGTAGACCCGATATAGAAATAATTTAAATTGTACTTGAATTATTATCTAATCATTGTATAATAAAGTATCAAACTTCGACAAGTATTATAAAATGTTTTGGACAAGTATTATAAAATGTTTTGGTATAGTAATACGATTTCAGAAAAATTAAAATGCACATAATGCTAAAGATAAATAACAATATAGGTAATCGTGGTTCTATACGTTATTACACAGTGTAATTAGCAATAGATCAAGAAATATTAAAAGGAAGAAACCAAGAACAAGAAAAAAAGGAACAATTGGCCCGTGCATAACACGGGTACATCATCTAGTTTTTGCAATAAATAAGCAGCAAATCGGTCCTTCTGGAGGAACAAGCGAACAATTATGAATACACGAAGAGAACTTCCTAACATGGGAGCCGTCTTTAGAATATCAGTTTGCCTGGTTTTCCAGATCTTACCAGAAATCATTGACTAATCATGTGAAATATATGGAACATTCATATCAAAGACCTCAATTACTATGGGATTGATGTGAAATTAATAAGTTGATTGCTTCATAGTATATACTTTGTGCCAACTTGAACTTGGTATAAAACAGGTATAAAATATCTATTTGTACAAGTCCCCAACTACGCAAAAGCTGAAGTCTTTGACAAGGACCAAGTTCCAAAGAGAATCTCTTCTAGCTGTTTGATGTGTAGCAACTCTTCAACTCTGGTTATGATACAAGAAACCTTTGAAGAGAAGAAAGATGAATGCTTCCATCTTCTTGTGTTGGAAATATTCCCTAAAGTTGAATCTATCCAATTCATGTCTGTGACTGTGAGGAACTAAGCACTAAGCCTTTCAATGCAGGCATCAATTCCTCTAAGAGCTCCCTTTTGGTCAAAATTCTGTCAGATGAACAATCTTCCTCCTATAGAGAACAGAAGATTACGCAAAATGAGTTAACGCTACTTGTACAGGGGAATTAGTGTTAGTAAAACAAAAGGTCATTTCTCAAGGAATGAAAGAACTCACGTCGCCAGTAGCAGCAGACATTAGAGCCAACAGGCTCACTGTTCCACTCTGGTAATCAACCAAGGTCTTGAATGCCGAGTCGTCCAGTTTATCCTGAAAAGTAGTAATGATGTTAGAATTAGTTTACTGATGCAGGCTAAATTCATCAGAGCAATAAAATCTTATTAATCCAAGCTCTCTTTAAGCTTGGATGGCATGAAGCAAATGCAGATAGATTTGCAATCAAGAGTTAGCAAATGTTACCAGCTTTCTCTAATCCACCTTATGTCTTACTTTAATGAAGACGAGGTTTATGCAGTGTAAATTATATGCAATAGCATCAAGAGTCTTCTTATAACATAAGGACTGTACCTTTAACCGAGCGACAGCAGCTGAAATGGCCCTACCAGGAGCTTGAAGAGCTTTTCCATGAACCTGTGTATCATAAGGAGTAAGGATCAAGATCGAGAGAGAGAGAGAGATGAAGTAAAGATCACCGACACACACACGCACACACATGGAGAAAGAGAGGGGCAGGTCGGAAAAGGAGAGGCTTAGGGCTGACCTGTACGTAAAGCAGAGATATAACTTGTGGTAAAAGGGAAACTGGATCCGTTTCAGCAGAAACTTGAGATGTCAAATCCTGCAACCAAAAGAAAACGATAATTCTATATAAATCACTAACTATTTAAAGCATTCTAAAGTCCTCTAAGCAAGAAGTCAAAAGATGGGAAACTCCAGCCTTGCATATTTGTGTTCAAGAGAAAAAACTTATAAACAACCACATTCAGTGGGGAAATTCATCTACCCTCAAAGTCCACATCACATAAAATTGAGTAGTACCTTGCGATAAGAGTGCAGAAGGGTTCTTTCCAATTTCTTGTCAAGCTTCTTCAAAGCTAATCCACTGCAAATATTACAGACCAAATAATATCATTCTAGTTGTTCATTATAGGGGCAAACTAAGCGGCTTGTGGGAGGTAGAAGAATGCGCAATACCTTTCCTCCGCAACTTCTCTCAGTGCAGACATAAATGATTCCACCCGCTGTCAATTTTAAGATCTAAGTTACTAAAGACTCCAGAATGTAAGAAAAAGCAACAGTAATGAGCATTCCTAGCAAATGAGAGCATTATTGTTGTATAAAGTGAAGGTAGTATGACTTTGAGACAAGCAAATGCTTGTAAGAAACAGAAGCAAGCACCACATTGATTTCAGTAGTGGAAATAACAGGTTAGAAAATTGACAAATTATTTCCTTCTTTTGGAGAAAACTCAGAGAATCCATGCTGCTGTAAGGAGTAATTGTTTGCATTGATGCCTTAAATGGAAATGCGATTTGGAAGAGAAGTGTAAGCAAAGCAATTGTGGTGCTGAATAGCAATTGCAATGGTTGTGCCTTTTTTATTTGGGAGGGGGGGGGGGGGGGGGGGGGGGGGGGTGTTCACAAGATTGGCAGTTGTTACATTGGCAATAGAGAAAATGGTAACTGACCTTCCCTTCTAAAGCTTCAACTGTTGCAATGGCCTTGGCTGACAGTACACGTGGCAGACTCTTAGCCTAGACAGCAGAAAGTCAGGAACATCAACATAAAAAAGTAAAATTATTCAAAGTGTGTCCCTGTATCTGTAGAAGAATAATGAAAAATTATTTACCAGAGCACTTCTGTCTCCAGGGCTAAGTGAAATGGACTCGAGATTTTGAGGGTCAACTGGAACTCCATTTTTCAGTTTATTGTGCATATCCTGAGAAGACATTGAAGGGGCTTTTGAGGTCACAAAGAGAATGCTAGAAAACCAATAAAAGTAGTTAGCATGTCTTACCAGGTTAAGCAATAGTGTATCAATCATTGAGGTTCCTGTGGTTCGCAATAGATGCTTGTGTAGAAGAACCTATGCACCAAACGGAAGCCATAATAAATTTTACGCATATGAAAAACCGTTGAAACTACTAAGTAATAGATCTGAATTAACTTACCGAAGTTGTTTGGTCAGCTTCAAACAAATCAAGGGCTTTTTCATAAAGCTGCATGTTTAAAAATGACTGCAACATAAAATAGAAATCAAATCAAAATCACAGTATAGGACATAGCTGCTCTAGACAAAAGGAAAATAAATAACCATGTATGCAGCTGAGTATAGAAGGAAACAGAAGCACGTCTACGACGTCACTGGTAGAATGAATAATGGCGGTACGCAGGATTCTGCGAAAGCACTGTCGGCATATGTCACAATATGGCTTGCAAGTGAATTTTGCTCTAGGACTATGTTCGTTTTAAGGCTTTACTTCCTCTCTCAAATTGATGTTTACTTAGTATTATCCTTTTAACCAGTGTCGGCCTGTTGTATACATACATTTTATTTTTTTGAAAAAAGTATTCACATGCACATATGTAAGAATTTTTTTTTGTGAACCGTCAGATGAGACCCCTTTTTAGAAGGTGTCTCCACCACTGAGAATGATTACACGCTAATACATCAATCTCTCTGAAAATAAAAAGCCAAAGTGCTGTGAGAGAACATATTTTGCATAGAAACACAGGTCAACAACAACAACAATGAACAATCACCAGGGGGTGGGGGAGTTCAACAGAAGGAATCTAAGCAGATGGACTTTGTATATAATGTTCATTAAAGCAGGAGTAGACATGACTATCCATAGCTTACCTCATCAAGTTTCTTTTGCAAATTATCAAGTAGCTTTTTCATTTTCTGGGCATTTTCAGTGAAGGCAGCCTTTCTTCTTTCCTTCAATGAATTGACGAGCAAAGGTCTCAAATGTCTTGCTAAAGGCAAAAGAATCATCTCTGGGTCATCGAGACCTGCAGAATAAATGAAAGTTAAGAGAGTAAAAGCAGTTATGAATAGATCACTAGAAGTTAAAATACTCCGAGAAAAGAGTAATCATACTCAATGTACCTTGTTCTTCAAAGTCAGGATTGAGAGATGTAATCTTCTGAATTACCCATTCTTCTGAAATAGTGCCGAGGTTATCCTCATCCTTTCTAGCACCTGACTTTGAGTCTGCTGCTTGTGATCCAGATGACACCTTACCTTTCTTCTGACCTTTCTTAGATTTACTAGGGGCAGATTCCTGGTTATCTTCCCCTGTTTCAGCTTGCGCCATCTTAGAATTCCCAGATGATTTTCCTTTTTTCTTCTTAGATCCTTTCTCCGACGCCTGTTTGCTGATACCGGCATCACTGCTTGTTTCATTTACTTCACTGGAGTCATATCCAACTTTAGCATCTTTAGCAACACGAAACTCATCTACAGGCCCAGCACCGGCAAGCCCAGGAACGCTTAATGTTTCCATCTCCTTTTCTATCCGATCAAACAGATCCTATTAAGCAATTTTACAAAATAGGACAAGATTAAGGTAACAGAACTTCCACAGAAAGTTAGTAATATAACCCTTGAATTGAAGTAAGATTTTTAAAATAGAAGTTGCCAGTAACTTTTAGAGAGTGCAGATTATTACAAATTCTTACCTTGACAAACCCATTGCTAAAAATATATGAATCTCCCAAGATAAGTGCTCTATTCGACTGAAAAAAGAAAACCAAAATAGTGAGATCACACAAGAAATAATTCATTCTCTATAAATCGTCAGTGCAAAATTCTCATGCACTACATATTTGGAATGGTGCTGCTTCATGGGAAAATCCGAATACTACATGAGCTTGAATTCTGACCAATCATGTTGCAAAAAATAAACCCACCTACATAGAGAATCACTAGCAGACGAAGTACAAAAAGTATAAAACATAAGAAGCATGCATATAAGAGGAACAACGAAGCATCACCTTTTGTGCTGTTTGAACCGATGGACATAGTGACAGAATCTTAAATGCATCTTGGCTACCTAAGGAAGCGGGTAAAACTGAAAGCGAATCAATCCTGCAACAATTTAAGATCCCCAAAATGTCAAACCATGATCATCCTGCAATGCAGGGATTGTAGTGAAGTTCTGTTTTTTTTCCTGAAATGAAGTTTTAAACCCTTTTTTGGGTTAAGTAGAAAGGAGCCAAGTAAATCTCTCATGCAGGTCATTATGTACGAAATTGAGAATTCTCTTCGTGCAAAAACTTTTTCAAGTAGATCATACATAAGAAACCATAGGCGAAGTGCAACATACTAAATGCCCTATACAAACAGCACAGGGCACATCCATGCTTTTGCACACTAAATTTATTTGGGTCAATATTGTTCTTAAAAGTATCAAGAGATGTCATCTTTCTACACCATACACACAACTTTCAATTCAATGATAATAGTTTTGAATTGTGATCATTGGACAAACGAACAGATGAAATATGAGAAGGTCATGAAACAGTAAGCACTTGCTCCTTTCCAAGCTCCAACTCAGATGTCCAAGGGTATATTGATCTAGGATGTAGGAGGAAATCTTATAGTTTTGAATATAAACATATTCAAAAATATAGATCTAACTTATATGTTTTGATGACTTAGAGCTTCTAGTTTGTAAGCTATGTCTGATAAATTACACCACTTTTTGGCAATTTTAAGAGTTGAATAGTGAGATAAACTTTTACACGGGGGTTGAAATTAGTAGATCGCTTAAAAGAATGAGGATAATCATTGCTATATGAAGGATAACAGATCTTTTTCACCTATGAACTGTTATTTATGGATGAGCTTCGACTGCTAAAAGGTTTTAAAGGAAAATGAAATTTTCCAATCGCTCAACCATAAATCCAAAAAGGAGAACTTGAGATTAACAAGAAGAAAGGAGGAGAAAGAATGGGAAGTAGATCAATGTCTATATAAAGGTCGTCAAGGATTAGAAAGAGATCTGAGTTTTTGCCTTTGGTACTATGTTGATATACAAGCACTTCCTTATTGTCATCCTAGCGACAAAAGTTACCTTCCTTATCAAGAAAATATTTGTTTGTTTAAAACATAAAGGTCAGCAAAGATCAATATTAGCTGAAATGCAGTTTACCAAGTTAATCGAAACACAGTAGGATAAAATGAGCTAAAATTTCATGCCCTCTCGGAAATGCTAATCAGATTTAGTTTGATACAGGAAATTACTTCGATTTCTCCCAAGTAGACTATTTCCTTCCTAGAGAAGTGCATTTCTCATTGCATTCTGTTGCAGTTTTCATTAATTTATTAAATCTTTCTACAAGATATAAAAAGGATAGCATAAACAACTTTAACAGATTAAGTTCATCGAACATTTTCTAAACGGAATAAGTAGAAATAACTCCTCCCACTTTGGGACCCTTACCAGCTATTACGTTCTATGGCATCCTCAACAGCGGCATCCAACATATCAATCATTGAAGGGTGAGCATATGCAGTATCCAGAGATATACCATCTGGATATCTGGACTAAAGTGGTATTCATGACCAAAACTTAATTAGAAAAATCCAAGATGATGTATGCAAGCTAGGCTAAAACAAAGCAAAATACCTGCAGGAATTGAGAAGGTTGAGGAATCCCAAGTTTTTGCATAGCATCATAAGTAATAAAAGAATTCTGCATTACCAAAATCAAAGTGATATATAATCAATTAAGAGGATCAGCAATATTATCTAGTAAGACTTGAATTTAATTTTCCACACTTTTTTCCTTTTAAGTCCAGAAACTTGTACGAGTATAACAGTGCCTTGAGTAAGTATGAAGTTGCTGAAATTTTGAGTAACTTCTGCTTTTCCTGTAATCCCATTTGTACCCAATAGATCATTTTGTTTTGGTTCTGTCATATGAAACGTCTTATAGTGGCTAGAAGAAAGCATAAAGAAGTCTGAGAAAAAAAATAGAGAAACCATTTTCTTTGGAGATTAAGAATTCTCTTTTGTTTGTGTACGACTTGATCTACAAAAGTTTTATAAGGTCAAATGTTTCTGCGAGGACAAAACTCTTTTCGTCTAATCATTGGCATCCAATGCTTGTTTTTTCTCAAAATAATCTTTCTAGTGAAATATATATGCCTCTCAAGACTGCTGGATAGAGTCTCAGTAAGGGATAAGAGTATTTAGATGATTTTTTTTTTCTTTGACTAATAAATACACTCAGGTGTTTGAACTAGTTCAGGAGATTTCATCTAACTACAGAAGCAAATGAATACAGCCAGAAAACAGTAACCACTAAAAATAACTTCCCTCAAGGAATGGATATAGGATCGAATTGAAATGAAAATTTTGCTCCAACTTCAAAAATAAAAAGGTGCAGCAGCAAATATTATTGGACCACGTTGTAAGATTTGCATATGGAAACAAGGAACAAGAAATTCATATCAAACAGTAGTAGCAGGACAGTGCAGATACCCACCTGCGAAAAGAAGGAATCTACGCAGTCCTTTTGAGCCATAGCAAAAACCTGCAGAAATGGAGAAAAGTAGAACAGCAAAAAAGAAAAAGTCATTGCGCACAAAAGAAAAGAGCAAAGACCTAGAAATGATATTTAACACATGATAAATAGGTCACATACGGAAGGTGTCCAATGAACTCCTGCACGAAGAGAGCCGAGAATCTCGCCTTCTTTCACTAAGCCGTTAAACAATGACTGGAAAAATGAAGCGTCAACAGCAACACCAATAGCTCCGTCCATCTCTTGCAGTAAACTTTGCAAGGTGTTCCATAACGCTGACGTGTTCATAGGAACAAAAATACCCCTAGCTGCACCACGTACCATTGCATTTACACGAGCAACATAGGCTGGTGTATACAATTGCCCACCTTCAAGCCTACCTTTTACCTAAACATGCACAGAAATATATCAAAACTAACATTACATAACTTCAACCCTGTACTACTACATAAAAATGACAGAAATTTACCAAAGTCCCAAGACGAGGTTCAAGAATAGAGACTACTAATTCCGACCCAACTTGTAATTGCCCTGCTATTTCAGCAATGGCAATTTGGCTACATTCTTGAAGTCTTTCATTGATTTCTTCAGCTGCTGTATCCCAATAAGTATTCGAGATAATTTCACCATTAATTAACATGAGGGATGAGTCATGGGATACTACATACTGGGCTTGTTTCTCCACATGGTACAAGTCTACCCCGGTACTGTCAGCTAAATCGATCAAGGAAATACGTCCCAGTCTGTTGATCTCAGCCACAATTTCATTCCTCAATTGTTCCTATACAATACACCCATATAAGTAAATTAAACAATACAAACAATTTATTTTTTGTAAAACTCCGATATAAACAGAATTGAACATCACCAGCATATGAAAAATCTTAAACCAATTTTTATTGTAAACCGTAAAAATATCTTTTTCCAATTTTTTTATAGAAGCAGTTTTGTGCCTCCATGTCACTACTCATCAATTTCTCCTGTAAAACACCCACATAACTAAAACAAAAAAACACCAGTAAAGAAACTCATAAAACTCATCTACAACTTAACTAAACATCTCCACCCTAATTAAAAAAAAAAAAATTAATCTAAGAACCATGAAAAATCTTCTTTTCCCCAAAAGTTTTTATAAAAAAAAGACTCAGATGTTTTAGGTGGTTCTATGCCACCATTTCAGTCTCAATTGCTCCTATAACACACAAACACACGAAGGGCGGAGCTAGAAGCCCGAAAACGGGTTAACTTTTGCTCAAACAATGTATTTATATCTATAAAAAAAATCATTAAATATGAAAAGATATAAAATTTAGAACCCAATTATTAGCATTTGAAGTATCCAGAACCCATAACGTCGAAATCCTAGCTCTGCCTCTGGCACACAACACGCGCGCGCGAGACTACAATAAAACAACACCAATACAGAAAAAATCATGAAACCCATTTACCAACATAACTAAACATCAACTTCATGATTAAAAAAACCTTCAATTTTTGTTAATCTATAAACCATAATAATCAAATCTTCTGTTTTCAATTAAAAAGCTCAAACGATTTAGGGTGGTGGGAGAAGAGAGGTAGACGAGTACAGGTGTAATGTATTCTTTGCCGGTGATTGTATGGAGGAGGTCAAAGTCAATGATTTGAAGCTGATGAAGTTTCTGCACTAATTCCACAACATTTCGTTCTGATAATCGTACGGTGGATTTTGCTTGTTGAGCGAATTCGAACTGTCTTTGTAATTCTAGTAATTCTTCATCCATCTTTGTGTGGAATTGTGGTGGGAAGAATACGGTGGTTTCAGTTGAATTTTGGAAGCTCCGATCAGAGTGATGATCCAGGAAAGACGATGTTTGGAGTTGGGAGATACCGGGCCGGTTGACAAAATACTTTTGTTTCAAGTATTGGGCTGTATAAACTTCAATCCCAAAAAGGGATTTTTACATTCCTGTACATTATAAAAATCTATATTACCCTCCCTATTCAATTTTTACTATAACTAGAGTACCTTTTATATACTTAATTATCATATACATTTTAAGGGATTTAGGGCGTGTTTGATATAAAAAAAAATGTTTTCCAGAAAAATATTTTCTTAAAAAACAAATAGTAATCTTATTTATTTTTTAATGTTTGGTACGCAAATTAAGGAAAATATTTTCTCAAAAGTATTCATAAATAATTTTGATACAATAAACATGAGATCATCCCAACAACCTTCCGAACGCACAAATTTCATAAATATCTGAACCGCAAAACTTTTGAAACCGCAAAATTTCGAACGCGTAAACTTTATAATTTTTAAACCCGTAAACTTCAAAACACATAAACCTCTGAACTCCTATCTTTGGAACTTGTAAAATTTTAAACTTGTAAGTCGAAAGATGAAAAAAGTAAAACTAAATATATATATATATATATATATATATATATATATATAATATTTTTTCTCGGGGTAGGGGGAAGGGTGGGGTGAGGTGTAGAAAAAAAAAATTGAAAATTATAAAAAAAGTAAAAAATATTTTTTTTTGTGCGGAGTGGGGGTAGGGGGTTAAAGAAAAAAAAACAGAAATTTTCAAAAAAAAAAAAAAGTAAAAATATTTTTTTTGCGGGCTGGGGGGGGTATGGGGGGGGAGGGGGGGGGGACGAAAAAAAAAAAAAAAGTAAAAATATTTTTTTTGCGGGCTGGGGGTGGTATGGGGGTGGAGTGGGTGGTGACGAAAAAAATATTTTTGGAGAGAGGGCATGGGGTAGAATTAGGTGGGTGAGTATGGGGGGAGGGGGGTGGTGAGGGTAAGGAATATGGTGGGGAAGGTTGAGAAGAAGTTTTAGAAAATATTTTCCGAATCTTGATATGGAAAATATTTTCCTCCACTTTGAGAAAATGAATTGATGAGAAAAATATTTTCCAAAAAATTTAAGCCAACCAAACATGAAAAAATTGAAAAATATTTTTCCGAAAAATATTTTACTTCATACCAAACACATTCTTAATGGTATTAATTAGTGTCCTAAATTAACTCTAGCGTATATTCTTACTCTACCCACGTTTCTCCCTCTAAATCCCACCCCCTTCACCCATGTATCAAATCCCACGATTTTCTATGCACCCACCCTTGATTTTCTCTTCACAAAAATTGCAAATCTTCTATTAACGCCTTTTGCAACTATTCTTCAAAAAATCAGACAAAATTCTTACTATGCTTCAAAGTTTTTACCTCCATTAATGCCTTTTGCAAAGCTTGATTTTCAATGAAGAAGAAGATATCCTCAAAGAATAGCCCTAACAAAGATAAAATGAGCAGCAATTTCATCATTGACAACCATTAAAAAGCTTTGAAGCTTTGAATTCGAATTTAGGTTTTCAAAAATCATTATTTGTTTGGATTGGGTGTTGTTGAAAATAATTGGGAATATGATTTGGAGTTTATATCTCAATTTTGAAGGTGTTTTGGTGAAGAATAGACTTGATTTTGGCTGAATTTCAGATTGAAAGTCGAAGAAGAAGAAGAAGAAGAAGAAGAAGAAGAAGAAGAAGAAGAAGAAGAAGAAGAAGAAGAAGAAGAAGAAGAAGAAGAAGAAGAAGAAGAAGAAGAAGAAGAAGAAGAAGAAGAAGAAGAAGAAGAAGAAGAAGAAGAAGAAGAAGAAGAAGAAGAAGAAGAAGAAGAAGAAGAAGAAGAAGAAGAAGAAGAAGAAGAAGAAGAAGAAGAAGAAGAAGAAGAAGAAGAAGAAGAAGAAGAAGAAGAAGAAGAAGAAGAAGAAGAAGAAGAAGAAGAAGAAGAAGAAGAAGAAGAAGAAGAAGAAGAAGAAGAAGAAGAAGAAGAAGAAGAAGAAGAAGAAGAAGAAGAAGAAGAAGAAGAAGAAGAAGAAGAAGAAGAAGAAGAAGAAGAAGAAGAAGAAGAAGAAGAAGAAGAAGAAGAAGAAGAAGAAGAAGAAGAAGAAGAAGAAGAAGAAGAAGAAGAAGAAGAAGAAGAAGAAGAAGAAGAAGAAGAAGAAGAAGAAGAAGAAGAAGAAGAAGAAGAAGAAGAAGAAGAAGAAGAAGAAGAAGAAGAAGAAGAAGAAGAAGAAGAAGAAGAAGAAGAAGAAGAAGAAGAAGAAGAAGAAGAAGAAGAAGAAGAAGAAGAAGAAGAAGAAGAAGAAGAAGAAGAAGAAGAAGAAGAAGAAGAAGAAGAAGAAGAAGAAGAAGAAGAAGAAGAAGAAGAAGAAGAAGAAGAAGAAGAAGACGTGAATGCACTGTATTTACGAAATTGTAGTAAAATATAGAAAAATTATAGAAATAATGTAAGAAAATTATAGACAAGTTATAGATAAATTGTGTAATATATAATTAGTTGTATAAAATTTATTTTTTACTATGTATAAATCAGATACAAAATATACAAAAGGCATATTGTATAAATTTTATATAAAAATTTTATTCAAGTTGTATGTTTGTTGTAGTTATATTTAACTGGATAGAAATAATGTGTGAAAGTTGTAGATAAGTTATAAATAAGTTGTATAATATATAATTAGTTGTATGAAATTTATTTTTACTGTGTATAAATCAAATACAAAATATACAAAAGACATATTGTATAAAATTTGTATTTAAGTTGTATGTTATTGTAGTTGTATTTAACTTGATAGAAATAATGTGTGAAAGTTGTAGATAAATTGTATACATCAGTTACAAAATATACAAAAGACATACTGTATAAAATTTATATAGAAATTGTATTTAAGTTGTATGATATTGTAGTTGTATATAACTGGGTAGAAATAATGTATGAAAGTTGTAGACTAAATACATTTTTACTTGACTCACTTTCCTTTAATGATTGACACATACTTGACTGAATACGTTTCAGACACGCATATCTATTTTATTTTATTTTATTTTTACTTAGACCTATCTTTACAACACAAGAAACAAAATAAAACATATTTTTCGCTTGAAGTGCATAGGAGCAAGTCTGCCTCCTCCAGTTTGTCAGTGACATTTGTCGAACTTAGGAGGATGAGATGCTATATGTTTCCTTTGCTTCAAATCCGCAAAATTTTTACTTTGAATCCAATCCATCTCTTGTTTGTTATCCAACAAGAGAAGAGGAGGAAAAAAAGGAGACTTATGTATATCATGTTTTAGTGGTGTTGTGTTTGAATAATTCACGATTGTGGGTATGTGTCACTTTCCCTTTCTAGCTAGATATCAACAGGGGAAACATATTCTTCAATCTTGACAAAGACATTACAGTGAGACTGGAGAAATTTAAGGCAGAAGAAAAATAAGGAAAGAGAAGAGGAGAGAAAAAAGAAAAAGGATGCAACTAAATCCCTTGATTGAAGGCATAAATAATGGATTTGAGAGCCTTTTAAGGTGGATTATATATATTTTGTAACTAAAATGTGTTTAGATCGGGTAAGTACCAAACCATGGACATTTTTCGTAATAAGCTTTCAAATAGTGTATATGAATGAAAAAATCCCCTCACACAATTAAATAGAAAATAGTCATAGTTATAGATATTGACACCAAATAGCCCATAAATGTATATCACAATAATAATATGTTTATCAAAATGTATATTACAACTTTCTTTTTCTTCTTTTTCATATATAAAAATTATATATAAAAATTTTATTTTCCTTCTTTATTATCTAAAATATAAAATGATAAATAAAATTATTTAAAATTTATTTTTATCTTTATATCAATGTATATCATAACGAAAATAATTGTATTATTTATATATTACAGTGTATAACACATCAAATAATGTGTATACCAAATATATATTACAAGTTTATTTTGTTCTTAGTGTCTATCAAAATGTATATAATTTGTTTTTGTATATCAAACTATAAATAAAAGATATTTTTTTTCTTTGTATATTTAAGTGTATATAGTTTCTCGTGGATATACACTAATATATTTTCTAGAGATATATTGATATATAAAATGAGTATTAATAACACTAAAAGATATTATTTGTATATCATTATGTATAGCATATTAATAATGTGTATATCGATAGAATATATTAAAATTTTATTTTTGTATAACACATTTTATATTGAAAACTCAAGTTCAAGATGATTCTACACGTGTATCCCCTATCGTATCCCGTGTAAATCTCTATCTACATAAGTGATATCTCATGTATATCATGTGTAGCTATGTATATCCATGAAACTTTGTGTTATATATACGATATACAATGTGATATACACATGCGTTCATAAAAAAGAATTGTATACACGATATACAAACTGATATACACAGATATCCTGACTGGATATACACGATATACAACGTGATATACACATATCGCAGTTGAATTTTTAGGTCTGATTTTTTTACCCGAAACCAGTCTATTTCACTTCTAATCTTGCTCAAATTTCTCATATAGCCCTGTTTAGGTATTTTCAACCAATTCAATCACACTCACTCGTCCAATCCAACCAAAAAAGAGAGAGAGAAGAAAAACAAAGATGAAATATATTTTTTCTCTCTTAGTTTTTGCTTCTGATTTTTCTTGATGTGAGATCAACCTTACCTTTTCATCCCACTGATTTTTTTTGCATAATTTTCAAGATTTTTTTCTAAACCATGAAAGCGAAGGAGAAGAGATAGAAGAAGAAATACAAGGAGAGAAAGGGGGAGAGACGCCAAAATAAGCAAATATTGTTTTTAGAGAGAATATAGAAGAGAATTTTTTTTTAGGATTTGTCTAGCAAATTGTTTGGGACTGTCTTTTTCAAACCTAATGTAAGGCTAAAAAGTTACCAATTTCTGTTATGTGTTGTTAGTCAATTTTTCAACTTCAAGCCCCAAAACAATCGGCTCCAGAGGCGCTGCCGCAGGCGCCAACACCGACATAAATTGCCCACCCCGCTCCCGATCAAAAAGAGCATGCGAGACTTCGAAGGGACATTCACACTTTGATTTGTGAGCAACTTCACGAGAACATTGTGAAAGGGGGAAATGGAGCTGTCCGTGCATTTTCCGAAAAAGTGTGTAAAATTTGTATATACCATTCATAATGTGTATATATATTTGTTTTTATTTGTTTCTGGAATTTGTGTAATCTTTAGCATTAGGTTCTTTTTTATTTTGGAAGGTATGGTAGTTAGCATTACATACATTTTAGGATGATATATTTGTGGTATTCAGCTATAGTGGCTAATAAGTTACAATCCTTTGCTGTATAATAAGTGACCAATTTATCTTTTTATTTTGGTTTAAAATAAGTGTTCATTTATACAATAAAAAAAAATTTATTTTTCCAAAATTACCCTTATGTACGTATTCCTAAAAGTCTTTTACTCCTCACATTAAATTAGACAAAATACATAAGTAGCCACCTGACCAATACCCCAAATCCCCGTTATACATTTTTTTAGAACGAATATTATCTTACACACTCAACCTTTTCATAGTGTGTCTAATACACACTACTTTTTTCTTGACCAATTCTTTTAAACATGTGTAATATCACGCACCAACAAAATCGTGACACGTGTCATTATTTTTATTAAAAAAATAAAACACTTAAAATTACAACTACACCCCTTAACCATCTTCTCCCCTTCATCTCGTTCTCTTCTCCAACGTATTATCCATTGTCGCCGACAACTAGAATAATCTAGGTCACCACCTTCCCATTCAAACCAAAATTAAAATAGAAAATCTCAAGGAAGCGCGAAGAATTAGAAATCTTGAGATTATATCAAGCTAGATTATAACTTAAGACAAAAAATCCATTTCAAAATTGGCTTTAATTTGGTGCAGAGATTTGAGTTCGCCGGAAGATGATTTGTGGAAGGAAAATAAAACGCAAATTAAGAAGTGGGTTCACCAACACTGTCAAATTTTCCTTCAGGCGAAGGTAATTTGAAGATTGAAGTGCCAAAACTGGAAGGTGATTTTCCGGCCCTTATTTCATGAAGAACAATTCGTCGGAAGGTGATTTAAAGAAATCCGTCTAAAATAACAGAAAGTACCATCGAAAGAGACTACAAAACTAAAAATAATTAACCGAGACGTGAAAATCACAATGGAACGAGACCCCAAAATTGCTTCACCTGAAAACCCCAAAACTCCATAACCACCATCCCTTTCAATCGACTACCATAAACAATAAAAAACATAACAGAAAGTACAACAATTGGGACGAAGGCACAAAAAGTCAGATATTACTTTCGGGAAGAAACTAGGGAGAAAGAGAACTTGCACTTAATTAACGATCGAAAAAAAAATGAAGATGAAAAGAAGAAGAAATACATAAGATAAAAAAATTAATAGAATAATGGGACCCACTAGTGCCATGTGTTAAAAAATTGTGACACATGTCATTTAATAAGGAACTGGACGACAGTTAAAGGTTTTACGTGCTTAATTTGTTTGTTAGACACGCGCATGCTATCTTATCAAAAAGTAGTGTGTATTAGACACACTCTGGAAATGTTGAGTGTGTAAGATGATATTCGTCCTCACAAAGTGTGTAAAGGGAATTTGGGATATAGGTCAGGTGGCTACTTATGTATTTTGCCCATTAAATTATGTCGCAATATTTAATTAAGGGTAGTTTAGTCACAATAACTATTTTATCTAGAATTTAGTATTTCCTTAATGGGTGTGGCCAAAGCAAATCGAACACTTATTGTGGACATTGGGAGTAGTCTATAAGGTTGGTAG
Organism: Nicotiana undulata; assembly: GCA_005239495.1. NCBI lineage: Eukaryota > Viridiplantae > Streptophyta > Magnoliopsida > Solanales > Solanaceae > Nicotiana > Nicotiana undulata. The sequence goes on from ML257515.1 coordinate 39,573, forward strand.
AATGACACAATTATCCAAAAAAGAAAATTATTTACCATTGTCTATCCATTTATTTTTCTACCCATCAAACTAATTACATTTCCTACCCATAGTAGTTTTTGTGGGTAATTTTTTCTTTATTCTCCAATTCTTTTTTATTTCCATGCTTTTTCTTCTTATTTCTTTTCTCCTTTTCTTTTTTCTCGCCTTCTTCTTATTTTTTTCTTTTTTCTCTTTTCTAATTTCATTTAACTTCTTTTTTTGATATTCCTTTTCTCTTCATAATCTAATTTCATTTACTGTTTTCACTATTTTTATTATTCTTTTTGTTATACTATTACTAAAGAAAAATCAAATTGTATACCAATTATATGTAGCTAATACGATCAAAAAAAGATTAACTAACATATGATACCAGTATAGTATATAGCTATACCAATATGGTATACAAATGTACGCAAAAGAGTTAAAATTATTTTTTTAATTCAATACTGATATAATATCAGTTGTCAATAAAAATTCCAAAAAAGTCTAAAAAGATCTAATTGTAAGAGTATATCGTTACATTATATAGCATACTCTATTATTATTATTATTATTATTATTATTATTATTATTATTATTATTATTATTATTATTATTATTGTTATTGTTATTGTTATTGTTATTGTTATTGTTATTGTTATTGTTATTGTTATTGTTATTGTTATTATTATTGTTATTATTATTGTTATTATTATTATTATTATTATTATTTGCATTATTATTATTTGCATTATTATTATTTGCATTTTCAATTTGCCCATCACGTCGGGTAAAAGCTTAAAGAAAACTAAAAGGAAAAATGCAAGTGAATTTACGGGTAATAAGTATACTATTATGGTATATTATATACTATTACATCATACTGTTATAGTATATTGCATATTATTACAGTATACTATGATAATACATTGTATATTATAATAGTATACTATTGCAATATAACTATATTCTCCTATAATATATTGTATATTGTAGAGGTATACTGTTAGGCGACTGTGTTCTTCTTTGATTATTACAATATATTGTTGCAGTATTATTGTAAACTATACTAGTATACTGTTGTAGTATTGCTATATACTCCCACAACATATTATATACCGTAGCGATACACTATTGGGTAGCTGTGTTATTCTTCGATTTTCAGTTGAAAATTTCGATCTCAATCACCTCAAATCAGCTCCAAATGCTATTAAATTTCAGTATGAACTTCCATAAGGTAATATAAGCAATATTTAACAGCACCCACTTTGAATCAAACAAGAAATCTTCAAAATAAAAATTTTAAATTCAAGAGCTTCAAGCCCAACAATGGTGAATATTAAATTTTAAATACAAGAGCTTCAAGCTCATCAATGGTGGATCTTCATACACACACAAAAATCAGAGCTGCGAAACTTAATATATAACTTCAGCAACACGTGAGTTTAGAAATACAAATAAATATAAAAAAAATACTAATATAGAAAGAGGATTTTGGAGTGAAACTCATGTACAATAATATTGAAGATAGAAGCAATATTTGAAGAAAAATTCACAAGTCAAATCATTAATTGTTGTGTGAAATATATTTCTCATGGTTTGGTTATGGTATTTTTGGAATGAAAGAAATGGATGGGTGAAATAGCGTTAATTGAGGCATTAAATGAGGGAAATAAACTGATGCAATGGGCGGGTAAATAATTTGGACCATATGGGTAAAAAATAATAATAATTTAGGTCTAGACATTAAAGGGTAAATAGTTTGAAATTAATGGATATAAAGTGATATTTTCTCTATAAGGTTTGGCAATTAGCCCATTACCAATACAAGTTAACCTCCTAACCAAAGTGCACAATGTATAAACCATAGTATAACATTCACTTGAAGAAGGAAAGGGATATCCTAACAAAATTTTGCTAGTAGTGTTGCATTGAACTTCATTACTCCTAAGAATACTTCAAAATTTTGAGTATGTATGGTAATTGGTTAGCATTTTATGTTCCGAAAGTATAATGGACATAACATAATATAAATTAATTCCGATAAAAACTTGATATTTATAGTAAATGACAGAGAAGTCTGACGGTATATTAATATGATTGTGTATATGACAAGTGAAAACTATAAAAACATTAAAACGCTAGTTTGACAAGAAAAAAGACATTACAGCAAAGTTTATGATTTAACAATTATTGAATAATATTCATGAAAGTTTCAAAAGCCATTTAATATTATGAGTGAAATGATATTGAACAATTTACAATGTCCCAAAATAGATAAAGTTATCATATTAATTACACAGAAGGAGTCACAACTGACCCTTGCAACAACAATTTTCATCACCATAGAAATTTGCAACAACTGAGCGTTAGATTGAGCATGTACCACCAATCGATAAGTTGAAGGTTCGCGTCGTATGAAGTGTTACGAAAGCACCACGATCAATACTCCTAAGGTCGGAAAGGGGAAAAAAATAGGGCAAAGATTATTTATAGCCCGTTGCCGAAACTATTTATATCCGATAGCCGTAAAAGTATATAAAATTTATATATTTTTGTATATAACATACATAAATATATACATTATTTGTCGGCTATTATTTTAAGAGTGACTATACAGTACCATTTTCTGGAAAAAAAAAATACAGCCTCAAAATTGTCTACAAGCTTGATAAGTAGAAGTGTGGTTGTGCTTTTAAAAAAAAAAAAATTCAAATCCCACCTATATTAAGGGGGAAAAAAAAGGAAAAAAATACAATATTTTATATAGCATATATTTTCTTGTATTCATCATTGTCATCAGAGAGGACTGAATCTGATAAATCCAATGACTTGCTAGCCATAGAGTTCTTTCTCATGCTCTTCTTGTTTGATGACTCAATCCTATGGCTTATAACCCAAAATAACATTACTCCAATTGTTGAAATCATTATAACTGCTCCAAGAATTGACACAATAATTGCCATCAGCCTATAACGTGTGCCAACAACAACAAATGACAGTGCCAAATATGCCACTGAAACAAGCACACAAGCCACCCACATTAGCTTGTTTATAATTGACATCAACTTCTTCTTTGCTTTACTTTCAATGACCACAACTGTTGTCTGAACAACCACAACTGAAAGCGAGATGAATAACGCGATAGAGTCGAAGATAAAGAAAACGAGAAATCCAGGGTGGTTCGATATGTTTGCTTCTCCAATTATATGGCCAGGTGGGAGGTTATCTGGATCCATATAGTATTGCCCCGGCACTTGAAATATTCCTGCAAAGGCAACTGTGGCGATTAGTACAGCAACGACAGTTGTTGAGTTGATTGCGTTGTTAAGGCCTTCTCGATGCATTTTATGGAGGCGTTTGGCAATGCCTTTTATGCGTTTTCTTGTCTGTCGCGTGTGTTTTAACTGATCGTGCACCTCGTGTTTGATGTCACTAACGGTTTGCTTCAACTCTCTTGCTGGATTTATTGCCTGTGGTTTGAGAACTCGTGCACTTTCAACGCCATGTTCCTGTAGGATGGCTACAGTCTCAGCCTGTGACATTTTCTCAGCAGTGTCGAGAGCTGTCTCGTGGGACCTATTGATCACTTTTTTGTCTGTTTCATTCTGCCCAAGTAGCAATTTAACAATCTGCAATATCAGCCAAAGCAAGTCAGCTCTCCATATGATCAACAATTCCACTTCATTTATACTATCAACAATTTGGTTCATATATGAAGTAATAACTGGTACAAGTGGCCTAGCTGTTTTTGGTAGAATATGAGCATTTGAATATTCCATCAATTATGTATAGATATTTTACACTTGAATTACTAATAAGCACTATCAGCATCATGCTCAAAGAAGAAAGGACAACCTGGTGCACTAAGCTCTCGCTATGCTCGAGGTCCAGGGAAGGGCCGGGCCACTAGGGTCTATTGTACGCAGCCTTACCCTGCATTTCTGCAAGAGGCTGTTTTCACGGCTCGAACCGGTGACCTCTTGATCACATGGCAACAACTTTACCAGTTACGCCAAAGCTCCACTTCTGCTCGAAGAAGAAGCAACCAAAAATAAAATCAATCGAACATGTCTCTCAAAGTGAATGAGCGAGGAAAAGAAAATATACTCCGGGATAAAGTGTTTTGACGGCCAAAGGGCACCTGATATCAAGAGACTTCTCTGGCCAACTCTAGCGTGTAATCAACAAAACAAGGCCCCTTTGGCATTTGTTCCAGCGCAAGGAATACACCAATGACACGAAAAGAGCGTAAATTGTCTATAAGCGAAAGGTGCAAAAAGAACATAACATCCTCTAAATTCTGGTTTCTATTCCACTATTTTCTTCCGATGTTATTTAGTATCGCTAAATTAACAGGATAGCAACAGGGAAACTGTTTGCACTAAAACAATGTCTTAAAGCCTCTAACAAGAAATTGATTCCATCTCTTGTTCTGGTAAACATGGAACACTCATTAACTAATTAAGTATCATCAATACAGAAGAAGTTTTAGATGAAACATACCTCAGACCTCCCTTTCCGAGCTGCAATATGCAATGGCGTATTACCCTTATTGTCAACCATGTTAATTAATGAAGGATCAGTTTTAATCAGCTCCTCCACAACCTCAAGGTTTTGTCCTTTGACAGCCATGTGAAGTGCAGTCTGTCCTTTATTATCCATCCGTGTCGCAATCCCTGGCTCCTTACTCAAAAGAGCCTTCAAAACCTGCAAATGTCCATTCCTTGCAGAAGAATGCAGCGCTGTTTTCCCGTTACTTTTAGCTATAGTGGCCAGACTGCTTTGTTCCTCTAAGAAATAATTCACCACCTCTATATGCCCTTGGTTCGCTGCAGTATGCAAAGCTGTTGTATTTGCAACATCAACTGTCATCGCTAGCTCTGGATGTGCTTCCATTAGTACCTTCACCATATCTGCAACATTCCCAAAAATGAACAAACAACAACAATGACAACAATGCCTCAATCTAAAGCGGGTTGGGGTCGGCTATAAAAAAGCGCAGCCCAGTGCACGAAGCACCCTGCGTTTACGCACGGTCCGGGGAAGGGCCGCACCCCAAGGGGGTGTGACGTAGGCAGCTTAACCTGATACAAGCATCAGTGGCTAAAACAGGTTGGGGACGGCTATATAAATCCTTATTTACCAGGTCGCTCCATTTAAGCTCATCATTGTCCAATATTATACAAGATAAAAATAGAAAGTACTATGAAAGTTCTCTATATATAATCTCAAACAAAGAAGTTCATCTAAATCTCATAAATTTGACATCAGAAAAATGGAAAGGCTAAAGTGATAGTAGCAGTTCATATATAAATCATCCAAAAGCTTACCTAAATCTCCTTGTTTGGCGGCAATATGCAATGCATCAAACCCGTTCCTCGCTTTGATTCCAGCTGCGACAAGATCATAGTACATGATCATCTCCCTAACCACCTCATAATAACCATATTCAGCTGCAACATACAAGGGGGTCTCTCCTGCTGAATTTTGCTTTATCAACAACTCCGCTAACTCTTCCTCGCCCGTGTTCTTTATAGTCTCTCTTATTGCAACAATATTTCCAGCTCTAGCTGCCGAATGCAAGGCAGAATCATCACGTTTCCCCGTTAATTGTTTCGTCATCTTTTTCCGGGGTGTGGTTGGCTGAGCTATTGGTGCCTCCATCTTATTAAAAGTGCCCAAAACCCCACTTCCTCTTCCCTCCCTATGGTAATCTTGAACCACAATCCTTTTTTTTTCTTCCCTCAAACACTCAAATCAACAATCATATTTTTCAATTCTAATGAAGGTTCAAGAGCCAACATGAAAAACTTTATTCTATAATCACACTTCCTCGATTCATCAAAGCGAAAAACTTGAATTTCACTCTCATTCCTTTTCAAGTTTGAGCCAAAATCAATACCTGATAACAACAACAACAACATAAACAACAACCAACAACAACAAACCCAATAATCCCAAAGTGAGTCTGTGGAGGGTAGTGTGTATGCAGACTTTACCCTTACCTAGAAGGTAGAGATGTTGTTTTCGATAGATCCTCGAAACAACATAAACAACAAAATATTTAAAATATTTCTTTTTCTACATGAAGAAAGGCATTCATTTTCAATTTTTGACCTTCAATTCATGATTTTCAATACACTATCAAGCCACCAGTAAACAAAATTGAAGCTTTGTTATCTTATGGCTATTGTCTTCTCCTTCCTAATTGCATGCATAACACAATCAAAAGATTGCCAATTAAGATAAAGAAAAAAGGGAAAATGTTTACCTGGATATGAATAAACTTCTGAAATTTCCAACTTTTTCCAGCTTCCTGATAAAAATTCAAGAACCCCACAATAACAAAGTTTTTTTTTTGTTGAAAACAACCAATGTATATTGCTTTTAATAAACGGAAGAAAAGCTTCTAAAAAGTATGGGGTGTCTATATAAGTTGGAACAAGGAAAATGTGTAAAATATACAATTGCTAGAGAAAAAGGGACATTAAAATGGCGCATGCATTCAGAAAACAAAATTTGTGTATATATATAATAAGTGAGAATCACCACCCTGAGTTCTTGAACAGAAAGAAAAATGAACCAAAAAATGGAACTTTTTCAGAAGTTGGTGGTGATGATTTGAATTTTTAGAATCACATTTGAAATATTAATGGTTATTTTATGTTTTTTATTATTATAATTTTCTTTCAATAATTTGAGATGAAACAGAAGAAAAAACTGATCCCTATGGTCTGCTATGGTTGGTGAATAATTTCACTAACCATATTACCAGAAGGTCGCGAAGTCTAGAACCACACGCATATATATTCTTTACAAAAGTAAAGTGTGTATCACGCGTCTCAGGAGCCATAAGCAATTGTTTTACATTTGTGCGTGTAAACCTTTTTTAGACATATCATTCCAAAAATAGAAAGACATAGGGTGTGTTTGGTACGAAGGAAAATATTTTCTAATTTTTTTTATGATTGGCTGGATTCAGTGTTTTGACAAATATTTTCTTCATCAATTCATTTTTTTTAATTGGAGAAAAATGTTTTCTCTATCAAGATAAGTAAAAATATTTTTCAAAACTCTTTCTCAAGCTTTTCCACTCTATTTCTTACCCTCACCAATCCACCCCACACCTACCCGCCTAACCTCACCCCATGCCTTCTCTCCAAAAATATATTTTTTTCGTCACCATCCACCCACCTCACCCCCATCCCCACCCCCACCCCATCCCGCAATTTTTTTCCTTTTTACTTTTTTATTGTAATTTTCAATTCTGTTTTTTTTTTGCACTCCCCACCCTCGTCGCAACCCCTCCTCCCCCACTCCCGCACATTTTTTTTTACTTTTTTTTTGTAATTTTTAAATTTTTATTTTTTTCCTGCACCCCCCCACACCCCTTCTCCGGGAATTTTTTTTTAAAAAAAATATTGTAATTTTACTTTTTTTATCTTTTGATTTACATGTTCAAAATTTTACAAGTTTCAAAGTTATGAGTTCGGAGGTTTATGTGTTTAGAAGTTTACGGGTTCGAAATTTCGCGGTTTCGAAAGTTTTACGGTTCAGAAGTTCATGAAATTTGTGGGTTCGGAAGGTTGTTGGTTCAAAAGTTTATGGTTTCATGTTTATTGTATCAAAATTATTTATGAATACTCTTGAGAAAATATTTTTCTTGATTTGCGTACCAAACACCAGAAAATGAATAAGATTACTACTTGTTTTCCAAGAAAACAACATTTTCCATGGAAAACATTTTCCTTTATACCAAACACACCCATAGAGATTATATTTTTCCAAAAATTGAAACAATTATCCTTAAATGGTGTTTGGCTTGATTTTTTTTTGGTCGGAAACGCTAAGAAAAGTTTCAATTAAAATTATTTTCACTCTTTCTGAAACAAATGCGGCCAAGTTTTTCTGCTTCTTAAAAAAAAAAAAAAGCTTCTTTCTTAATATTAATTGTGATGACCCAAAAGGTCATTCTAAGTAATTCTAGCTAAATCTGTATTCCGATGCCCCGAAAGCCTCCGTTAATCTTACCTCGATATGCGTGCGCAACCCGGACGTGTAGCCAGGAAGTCTTTATGTTGAGATTTGATGAAAATAGAATTTTATGATAATTAAATGAATAAAGTTGACTTTGGTCAACATTTTTGGTAAACGGACCCAGACTCGAGATTTGACGGTCCTGGAGGGTCCGTAGGAAAATATGGGACATGGGCGTATGCCCGGAATCGAATTCCGAGGTCCCAAGCCCGAGAAATGAATTTTTAAAGGAAATTGTTTTCTGAAAATAATAAAGGTTTTTGAAAATGAACTTTGATGTGAAAACCGGGTTACCGGACCCGTATTATGGTTCCGGAGCCCGGAACAGGTTTATTATATGGTATTTGTCTTATCTGTGAAATTTGGTGTAAAACGGACTTGAAACGACGTGATTCAGATTAAAATTGGGAAAGTTAAGCTTTATGAAGTTTTAAGAAATTTCTATGAGTTTTGAGGTTTAATTCATTGATTTTGATGATATCTTGATGGTTTAAAAGCTTGAATAAGTCCGTAGGATATTTTGGGAGTCGTATGTATTTTTTGTTTCGAGCCCCGAGGGCTCGGGTGTGTTTCGGGTAGGTGTTCGGGGTGTTCAACTTAGGAAAATCACTGTTGATGCACCATCTTCTGGTGTGCCCGCACTTGCGAGCCTAGAGCCGCAGGTGCGAGACCGCAGGCGCGACGTCAAGTCCGCAGGTGCGGTCCACCTTGCAGGCGCGGACCAGCCGCCGCAAGTGCGGCTCCGCAGGGGCGACATTCTTTTCACAGGTGCGGCCCCTTCTGGGCCTGACCCATCCCCGCAGGTGCGACCTATTTTCCGCACCTGCGATACCGCAGGTGCGACCCCTTCTCCGCAGGTGCGAGATTCGCACAGTGTTTTTCATTAAAGACCCATTTCAGACGTATTTCTCACATTTTCACTCCTTTTCTTCTTATTCAAACCCCATTGACGACCGCCAAGCTAATCTTCTTCCATAAACACTTGGGTAAGTGATCATAACTCCTATTTCTTCCACTTTTCTTCCATAATCACTAGAAATCTAGGCCTAAAAACATGAAATCAAAGTAGAAATTAGGGGTTTTGGGTAGAGTTAGGTTTTTGGGAAATTTGGGTGATTCAACCTCAATTTGGGGTCGGATCTTGAAACAAATTATATATTCTAACTCGTGGAGTTATGGGTGATCGGGTTTTGGTCCGAGCCTCGTATTTGGACCAAGTGGGCCCGGGGTCGAATTTTGGTATTTTTGGAAGAATGATGAGAATTGCATATCTAGGTTATGGGATTGTGTTATTGAGTCTTTATTGATATTATTGAATTAATTATGCCTAGATATCGTTGTTTCGGAGTCGGATTATAAAGGAAAGAAGGTCTTAGAGGGTTGATTGCTATGATTTGGACCGAGGTAAGTGTCTTGCCTAACTTGGGTGAGGGAATATGTATTATTTGCTAAGTGCTAAGTGATTATCATGTTCATTGCATAGGTGGGGTGACGAGTACCTATGCAATGTGTGTCAAGCATGCCCGTGAGTCTATTTTGATAGAAATTGCAGTATTTCTTCCATGTTTATCATATTATGAGATTTTATCTACTTGGTAATTTATTCTTGTTGAAAGTATCGGCTGTTGAGCTTGAGAAGTGTTGATACGATTGATAATCCAAGTGTAGAGTATACAATTGAGGTGATTGGATATAGCTGAGACCCTTGCCGGGCATTTATTGAGTTATTGATTGATGTTTTCCCCTTGCCGGGCAATTTGAACTGTATATTTCCACTATGCTGTAATCCTTGCCATTATATCTGTCATTGTTTGGTGAGGAAGAGTGTAAAGTACGAAGGGTGATGCCGTGCCATGATATTTGATTACATTGCATAGTGAGGAAGAG
>ML257516.1:585-65704 GCA_005239495.1 Nicotiana undulata
CCCCCCCCCCCCCAATTGTGTTTAAACTGCTGGATTTTAAAGTCACTTGCCTCCTCTTTTAATCACTATGTGATTAAAATCATGCTATTACTGAGGATTTCTTCTAAACTGATGTGTGTTTCTAATATCCTGGTAAATTGCTAAATCTACGAACTCATTCATTCTTTTCCGAAAATTATTTTGTCCTCTATTTCCCGTTGCATTACTGAGTTTTCAAAGGCATTCTTTTTACCAAAACTGCTGAAGCCTAATGTTTTCCAACTCAAAATTATTGTTTTAATTCCTGCTTTCGAGGCCTTGATTGTGTTTGAGACGTGCTATTTATGTGTTTATCTGCATAGGGATATGTGAGCCCCGTATCTGCCCTTATGTGTTCCCCATATCTGTAATCCTATATGTTTTATATGTCACTTAAAATTTTATCCTTTTAAACCTAGGGTTTCAGCCTAGTACTTACCTTATAGGATTAGTAGTCCTAAATACCCTCCAGGACTTATAGAATGGGACGGGTAATAGCGCGCAATAACCATTCGTGACCAACACACGCATTTTAAATAACCTTTACGGTGTGGGAAGGGTAGAATACGGATCTGATGACCGGTGCGCTAATACCACATGTAGCCGCCTCTTCGAGGTGTGACATACCGGGTATTGCATTGATGTAATCCGTATTACTTTAAACCTAGGACAGTTCTTTTCAAATGTTTATTCTAATGTTTTCTCCAAAGTTTTTAAATATTTTCATGCTTGTTTGAAATCCCCTTTTATATGAACCTTACTTGTTATTTGTTCACCGTCCAAATTCACAAAACCTTTTAGCTGGGACCCACATTTGTGGATCTTGAGGGGTGCCTAACACCTTCCCCTTGGGATAATTTCAAGCCCTTACCCAATCTCTGGTAATGCAAACCAGTTCATGAGTTATCAACTCTAGGTGCACTAACGCACCATAAAAATCGTTAGGTGGCGACTCTTCCTTAAACCCTTTCTTTTAAGGAGTTGTCTTGTATGTCATAGAACCCGATCTCTCTGTACCTAACCCGTGCGATAGAAAAAGGGGGTGCGACACGTTTATTACCGTAATTGGGTTATTTTGAGCAGCTACTGTGATCGGAGATTTTGCTATGGGTATTAAGTTTTGTGGTATATCCTGTGATTGTCGCTGGGTTTGTGGTTGCAGCTTGGTATAACTTGTCAGACTTATACAGTGTGTAGGTTTCGCTATTCAGATCTTATAAGCAATTTCGGATGTTGGAAATTGGGTTCTAAGGTTTGTGGGCTAGGTTGAATTGAGAAATATCAGTTATGATGTTTTATCTAACCTATATGGGATAGGGTGACGTGCGATCACCCCCTATATGTGCATGGTAAGGTTATACGGCGGTTTGATGGTTTTGAAAACAACTCTTGGCACGTTTGAGGACGAACATATGTTTAAGTGGGGGAGAATATAATAACCCGACTGATCGTTTTGAGCATTTGCACTTCGCTCGATACTTTACAGGCATGAGTAGCTCTGTATGATGTATTATGACTCACGTGAATTGTCAGTTTTGGTTTTCAAGTAATTCGAAATCAGTTTGGAAGAATGGATTTCATTGTTGAAGCTTTAAGATTGAAGAGTTGACTAAGATTGATTTTTTGTGAATTTGACCTCTGATCGGAGTTTTAATGCTTCTGAACCATATGGTAATTTTGGACTCGGACGTATGCCTGCATTTTCATTTGGATATTTCTAGAATGTTTCAAGACAAATTGGCAAAAAATGGAAATTTGAAGGTTTGGAAAGTTCATAAGTTTGACTGGAAGTTGACTTTGAGGATATCATATTCAGATTGTGGTTCCGAAAATTGGAATAACTTCATTATGTCATTTGGTACTTGTGTGCAAAATTCGAGTTCAATCCGGGATGATTTGATATGTTTCGGCGCGAATTTTGGAAATTTGCAAGTTCAAAGTTCATTGATTTTGATTTGAGGTGTGAATCATTGTTTTGATGTGGTTATGTGTGATTTAAGACTCGAGTAGGTCCATGTTATATTATTGGACTTGTTGGTATATTTGGACGGGGTCTCGAGTGGCCCGGGTGTGTTTCAGATGGGGTTCGGATCATTTTCATTTCATGTTGCATTGCTGAAGATTTCTGGTTCAGGTGTTTCTGCATCTGCGGAAGAATGGGCACAGATGCGGACAATTGGCTGCAGAAGCGTAGCAGGCTTGGCTGGAGGTCATCGCAGATGCGGAGGAGGTATCGCACCTACGAGTGCGTAGAAGCGGAAATTGTTCCGCATGTGCGAGGGGCCATCTGGTTAGTTATGGTCGGAGAAGCGACACAGTTACCGTAGATGCGACTATCTGTTCGTAAATGCGGAAAGTGCTAGGCAGAGGCTATAAAATCGAGGGTTTTGGTCTTTCTCCATATTCTAAGATGTGGGACTCGGACTGAGGCAATTTTTGGAGAAAATTTCATTACGATAAATTGGGTAAGCATTCTACACTTGGTTTTGATCATATTCCACGAATCTATCTTCATTTTTGGCAATTGGTTGATGAATTTTGAAGAGTAATTGGGGGTTTTTGCCTAAAGTTTCCAACATCGAATTGGAGTCAAATTTGAGTGAAACTAGTATGGTTCGGCTCGTAATTAAGTGGATTGTCAGATTTTGTGAGATTTGTTTGGTTCCGAGGTGTGGGCCCCGGTGTGATTTTTAGCTTATTTTGGGTTTTGATTAAGGATTCGATCTTATATCATTTGGAGTTGTTTCCTTGGGATTTATTTGATGTATTTGAATTTCTTTTGGCTAGTTTTAAGAAATCTCTACATGCGTGATGGTATCTTTGGAGCATTGCTTGGCTTGTTCGGCATTGGTATTAGCTCGTTCAAGGTAAGTAACTCTTCTAAAGTTAGTGTTGAGGGTACGTGTTTACCGTGAAAATGGTAGCTACAATCAAATTTAATTATGTGATTCTAAAAATACGTGATTTATCTTAATACCAGTTATTGAATAGTTTTAGCTGAATACGTTAGGATATAAGGGAAAGCAAACCAGAATGCCTTAGGTCGAAGGCTCTATGTTGGCCTCGAGGGTCCCTGAGACCGAAATTCGGGCCTAGATCGGGTGGTGGATGGAGCTGTAACAGGCTTATGGGCCTTGGAATACACTATTTATGATCAATGATAAGCTATAAATGAAGAACAAGTAGAAGAAATCAATAAATGCAAGTAAACGAGCTAATAAATACGAATAGGGGATGTTTGATATTAAAGCAGAGAATGTTCTTAAGACTTGTATTCAATGTGTTATTGTGGGTCTTTTTAACAATAAAGGTCCCCCTTTATATAGGAGGAAGAGATCCAACGTAGTACATTTAGCATTTATTACAAGGACCTATAACTGATCTCATCCACTATTGCCCGAACATGGAGGTGTACTTCGCTGCAGAGCCGTTCATCTTGATCTTCTCACCACCCCAACATGTCAGCCCGAAGTCTACAATACCTCGAGGGCGGCCTAGATGTAGGCTCGAGGTCGATCCCGAAGTCGTATCAAGGATCCTTCATAAATATGACACTGAATGTCGCAATGAGCATAAAATTGGCTTCCTTGATTTTAGCCGTATACAGATAGTCCCCGCATTTCTTATAATAAAATGATAAGAAACGACTTCGATGTGGGCACTTCTCGGGCCCTTCATGATGACGTTGTGTTCCTGATTTGAACTTGTCATGTGACTCGAAATGTCCCGTCAAACTGTTTCTCTTGGGCATTGATTTCTCTGACTCTTCACCTTTCCAGAAAAGAAGTAATGATGGCGTTGCCGGTTTATTTCCCCATAAGCATTGATTGCCTTGTCTAGTGAAGCTACCGGCCTTTTATAAATAGGGGTTCCCTTTCTTCAAACTCCATTCTTCCTGTCTCCAACAAACTCTAATCGTTTCCACCCATCTCTGTTTCCCATTCTCGTAGTGCAAGCTTATACCCTCGTGGTCGTTTGATGGTGGCCGTTTGAGCATGATCATGATCCTTTCCCTCCCCAACCAGTCAGGGTTACATGGCTGCTATTGCTGCTGTTGTTATTGGTGTTGCTACTGTCGGCCCGAGATATGGGGAAGGACCCGAGTGGCTTTTTGTGTGTGAAGTACAAATATTGTTGCTCATATCCGCATGATGTACCTATACTGCTGCTCATCTTATTTAATCTTCAACTCGGTGTGGTATTTCGCCCCTCCCGCCACCCTCGGGATGAGGAGGTAACATTGGCATCCCGCTCTTGCTCGATATTCCGAGAAGGGGCTCCCTAATAGCAGTAGTAGGGGTTCTTCAAGAGGAGGAACATGTCGGCAGTAGATCGGTGGCTGAAAACTGACACGACATGTATATTGAACCTAATAAAAGGGAGTTTTAAGTTGCGGAGGCACATGTTGTTCGCCACATATCAGGAACGTCGACTTGCACTTGCAATATAGAATTTGACTTTCCGGAATCCTTGCTCTTGTCTTAGATATTTATCAGATATCAGAAAAGTATCATACTTCAATTTGAATTTTGAAAATGGGTCCTATAGAAAGTCCATCTATTCCTAATTTCCAATGGAAATAAAAAAAAAAGACTGTAGGTACGATGATTTACTTCACGAGAGAAGTCTCTGGTTCAAGTCCAGGATGGCCCAGCTGCGCTCCACGTGGCATTGCTCCGTCAAGCTTTTGACCATCACGGAAAATTCCTCATTGCTGCCTCCCGACATCTTCTCTTTGTTTCCCGGGCCTCTAGTGAGTTACAGACATAGTTCAAAAAGGTCAAATCTCTACATCTGACTAGTTCCGGGTTCGAATCCTGGTGTCGCTTTTGGACGCGGGAAACCTGAAGGCACTGACTAGAGGTCCCTTACGAGGGGATCCTCGGGGCGTATCCTCCGGAGGATAGGCTTTTGCCTGTAGATTAGGCCTTTGTTTTATGCTTTTTTGTGTAAAGATCCCCTTGTGGGCCTTGTAAACATCTTCGATCAATATAAGAAATTCTTTCTTCCTTTTGATCTGATGTTGAAACTTGTTCTGCTTTTTATTTGTGTGATCCTTCGTGTGTGATTCGTCCGAAAATTGGACTCTTATCATGACCAATATCACATTCATCAAGACTTTGAACCCCCTTATCGGAGCCGAGATTGCTTAAAGTTGGACGAGGATCGCACCTCGACTTCCCTATGATGAAGGGGAGCTACTGACAACCTCCAAGTGGAAACTTTCCCTCGATTCGGGTATTTTGAGAATTTCGATGACGACCTCTGGGTGGATACCCACTTTAGCCATAAAAGATCGATCTGTTGTTCGCTCGTAAAATAAGCAGAATTTTGAGGCTTCATAACTACTTTTCGTGCGGGGGCTCACTCGGGCCTGAGGCAGCCCCCCATAACTTTACGATTGGGCATCTACCCGAGCTTTGGAGGCGTGGGTAGCTTTAAGTTCCACACATATAATTTGAGCGGGGAACCTCTAACTTGTTTTATATTGAGTAAGGTCCGAGCACAGTTCGCGTTTCACGCCTATTATTTTTCCTATGAGGGCCATTGGCCCGAGGTCTGTTTCCCGGGATGCACTCTTTGGGTACTTGCCTTGGCTTAGAGATTTCGCGATTGTCCTGGATCGTCCCTCGCCGGCTTCTCATATCCTCATGTGTTGGCCCCTTGGACGTTCTTTGGGACAGATGTGTTCTCCCAATCGACTCATGGGCCTTTTACGGCTAGCCCAGAGGTTTATGCATTTTCATCCAGGGTTCGTTCTTTGGACCGAGCCGCGGTACAAGCTCATTCGCGCTCCGAATTCTTTGACTATCCCACTGGGTTGTCTTTAATGTTTTCAGGCAACATGTAGTGAATCATTTTGGGCTCAGTCTCTGAGTCGGGTTAGGACTTAAGTTCATCGGCTTTTCAGGTTTTGGGGTTGGTCCGTAGACCTTTTTGCGCTGGCTTTAAAATGCTTGCGTGATTTCTAGTTAACTATTCTGAGCTCAGTCCCCGAGCCATGTTACGACTTGATGGCGTTGTCTCTTTAGGTTTATTGTATTATTCCCATAGGTCTTTTTGCGCTGGCTTTAAGGCATTTACGCGACTTAATTAACCATTCCGGGCTCAGTCCCCGATCTGGGTTATTACTCGAGGGCGTTGTCCCTTTAGGTTTTAGGATTAGCCCGCAGGCCTTTTTGCGCTGGCTTTCAGGAACTTACGCGACTTTTAATTAATCATTTCGGGCTTGGTACCCGAGCCGGGTTACGACTCGAGGGCGTTGTCCCTTTAGGTTTTAGGATTAGCTCGTAGGCCTTTTTCCGCTGGCTTTAAGGCACTTACACAACTTTTAATTAACCATTATGGGCTCTGTCTCCGAGCTGGGTTACGACTCGAGGGCGTTGTCCCTTTAGGTTTTAGGATTAGCCCGTAGGCCTTTTTGCGTTGGCTTTAAGGCACTTATGTGTCTTTTAATTAACCATTCTGGGCTCAGTCCCCGAGCTGGGTTACGACTCGAGGGCATTGTACCTTTAGGTTTTAGGATTAGCCCGTAGGCCTTTTTGCGCTGGCATTAACGCACTTACACGACTTCCTCTTGGTTATATCCTTCATTGTTTTTAAATTTGTTTGAAGTTATCTTGCATTCATCCGACTCTTCGACGTCCTAGAAGGGCCTCGATTATGAATCGTTATGATGAACGAAGAAAAGTTCTTTCTTATGAGCCAACAAGAAAATGTTCAGAACTCTTTTGTACGAGCCGACATGAAAATGTTAGAAACTCTTTTATACAAGCCGACATGAAAATGTTCGAAACTCTTTTATACGAGTCGACATGAAAATGTGGAAACTCTTGCGTACACTACAGGTAGCATAATTTTAACCGGTTCTTTCCGGAATAATTTCGAAGGATTGGTTTTTAAGGTGATAGTCGGGCGTCCCCGAATCGCTTGTTGTTGTTGTTGGGTTGAAGCCCATCGACCGTATTCGTAATATTTGGCCATAGCCCTTAGTCCCGAGTATCTCGTCCTCCACGTCTATATTCGAGGGTACGCCTTTTTAGGGGTCTTACAAGTTCGAATATAGCCTTGGATTTTGAAGTCGGGACCGTGTTCTTGTTATTTTAGGTATACCCGCTTGGGATTTTGATCAAGCCCGTAGGACTTACAGTATCACACATTTCCGAGGTTACCCTCTTGGGGCCTTACAACCTCGGGTCTTGACTATTCGGATATTAATGACAATTATTCCCTGGACTTGCAAAAATGTTTTGATGAAGAAACATTCCTTCTACAGTCCGATGTAAGCATACATGTTTACTCTGTCGCAGACTCGATCCCCTTATGCAGGCGCGGCTCATTTGATCGCTCGGCCTGCTATATTATTTCTCTATAAAAACCCTCTTCGATTTATTCCAACTTGTTTAACAGGGGCATATTCCCTAGGGGAAGTTTCCTTCGGTAGTTGAGCCTCGTATGTTTGTATAGATCTTCTCTTATGGGTGCCTAAATGTTGCCTCGCTGAAAACCTTGTTGGTAAAAAACCCTTTTTGGGGACCAAAACCCGATCGGATGAAAAGGGTGCATTGCGTTTGTCTACCCAAGGAGCTTCTTTGAAGTTGGCGGATGTTCTGGAGTCCTCCACCAGTTGCCTGCGGGAGGTTAGTTTTTGAGTAAGGGAAAAGAGATGGGGTCGTAATATTACCTCAGCAGTAGTATCGTTCGATCATGGTCATATCCGAATTGCCCGGGGGCTGCTCCCTCGCCTAGGTGCTGAGCTTGTATGAACTTTTGGTGATCACTCCCAGGACACGGTACGGATTTTTCCGGCTTGGTTCGGGCTTCCCTTTTTTGGGGTTTATGAGTTTTAAAGTGGCCTTTCTCAAGGCTAAGTCCTCGACTCCAAAGTATCGGAGGTTAACTCTCCTGTCATAGCATATCTCGATCCTTTTCTTTTGTGCAGCCAACCGGATTAGTGAAGCTTTTCATTTCTCATCGATCAGCTCGTGGGCCACGGTCATAGCCTCATTGTTTGAATCTTCTATAGCATTCCTGGATCTAGTGCTCGGCTCTTGTGCTTCTACCGGTATTAGGGCTTTGGATCCGGCGTCTTCCCCGCGCTTTCCTTTAGGAGTGGTTCGAATGATGGTTTTGTTTGTGAATTACTGTTGTCCGTTGGCGCATGGATGGTAAGGTGTTGAAAGATTCTTTTGTTTCTGTGGTCCTCGAGGAATTTTGTGACTTTACTTCCTACGAAATGTTTTTCGTTATCGCATATAACTTCGGAGGGGATTTCGGATCGGCATAAGATATGGTCTCGTATGAAGTCGATGGCTTCTTTACCTGTTTCAAAGGCCTGTGCTTCCATCTATTCAAAGAAATAGTCATTCATAAACAGAATAAATCTAGCTTTACCTGGCGGCGTGGGTAGTGGTTCGGCGATATTCGTCTCCTATTTCATGAATGTCCAGGGCGATAGGACCGAATATAGTTGTTCACCGGTCCGATTATGGGCGCGAACCTTTGCCATTTATCGCATTTACGGACGAATTCCCCAGCGTCCTTTTGCATACTTTCCTAGTAGTAGCCTGCTCTGATCACCTTTCGAACTAGGGACTCAACACCGGAGTGGTTCCCACAGGTTCCCTCGTGGTTTTCCTGAAGCACGTAATCTGTACCAACTGGTCCCAGGCACACTGTCGGTGGTCCGTCAAAGGTTCTCCTCCAGATGATGTTATTCTCGCTGAACGAGAATCTGACCGCCTTTAGATAATTTTATGTACTTGTTCCTCTAATTCCAGGTCGGGCTGGTAGAGTTGATTTCAACGTGGCCATCTCTGATCATCGGCCTTGTTAACTTCACTACGGCTCCGGGGAGTACCTCATCCTCTGAATTTACGAAGGCGTCGACCTTGCTATTTTTTTGCATTCTGTCCTTTTGGACCTCGAAACTCCCATTCACTTGGTTAACAACTGGGAGGGGATCAGACTTGGCCTCGATGCACCCGGCCCCGAGGTTTTTGGCTAACTCTAGACCTGCAATTACAGCCTCATATTCGGCTTCATTGTTAGTCAGCTTTGTAGTTTCTATGGATTGTCTAATTACAATGCCCGTGGGTGGCTTTAGGACGATGCCGAGCACGGACCCTTTTGCGTTGAAGGCAGAATTGTTGAACAAGATCTATCCCCCGGATGATGCGTCCATTTTTAATAACAATTATTTCTTTACTTCGGGCAACAAGACGGGCGCGAAGCCGGCCACAAAATCCGCCTAAATCTGTCCAGCCGCCGCTCTGACGCTTCCTCTCAATTTATCATAGGTCCCTCCGGGATGCCGTTTCCCTCAAAAGTCATATGTGTGGAGAGCTGGCTTCCCGCTTCATTCTTTCGGGCCATCGTTCTTCCTTGGGGGAGGTCCTTGATCCGACTGCAGTCGAACCTTCGCAGGTACCCTTTGCTAGCCAACGGGTTACCTCTTTCGGGAGGTGTCTGTAATCCTTGGTTCGATAACCGTGAGTACCTTGAAACTCACATATTAGGATGGGGTTTCTGAGAAAGACTCGATGATATGGGCTTTGGCCATCTGGTGTCTCTTATTTCTCTCAGAGACGATATGGTGCCCGAAGCATCATTCCCATAGTTGCATTGGGTTGAGTGGGGAACCCTGGAGGGTTCCGAATCCCTATGGACCCACCTTTGTTTGTTATCCTGCTTCTGTCTCTGTTTAATTTGGCTCGAGGCTCATTGGCCCTTGTGGCGCTTTTTCGTCTTTCGATTTAAGGTCGATACCTCCCATTCTGTGGTTCTGGCTTACTTTCTGGAAGCCTTGACTCTCTTTTTTGGCGAGGTCTCCAAGTATTCTGACGACAAGCACGGTCGTTGGCCCCTTACTTCCTGACCTTTCCAATATTGGCCGGATTTGGGAGGCTATTGTTGGCGCTCTCGAGGTTCTCTGACGGATATGTAGTCGGGTAATCACTATTTGTTGCGCATGTAGTACTTCGAAGATTATTTGAAGGTTGTTTCCCTGTTCTCCTGTACGGTGGAATCTCGCTCCTCCCGTGGGTCTTCCTGACGTGCGTTCCAGTTTGTGTGAAGGCTGACGTTGTCGCGCTAGTCGTTGCTTGAGTTTGTTCCCTCGGGGGTATGCTCCGCTATGACGCTAAGGCCTGGTGGTGGTGCGCCGACATTCAGGATGCACACATCATTCCTCCCGAACCCATCAAAGTTGCTACTTTTGTACGCGCTCACTGTATTAGACATTCTGACCTGAAATCGAAGATTCTTTGGAAAAGAAAAGGTGTAAAAAGATAACTTGCGTTTTTCAACTAATCAGCACTAAAACAATCACTATTATTTTTAGCCCCACGGTGGGCGCCAAACTGTTTACCGTGAAAATGGTAGCTACAATTAAATTTAGTTATGTGGTTCTAAAAATACGTGATTTATCTTAATTTCGGTTATTGAACAGTTTTAGCTGAATACATTAGGATAGAACAGTGAAAAAACGATTAAAAGGATAAGGGAACGGAAACCAGAATTCCTTAGGTCGAAGGCTCGATGTTGGCCTCGAGGGTCCCTGAGACCGAAATTCGGGCCTAGATCGGGTGGTGGATGGAGCTGTAACAGGCTTATGGGCCTTGAGATACACTATTTATGATCAATGATAAGCTATAAATGAAGAACAAGTAGAAGAAAGAAATAAATGCAAGTAAATGAGCTAATAAAGAGGAATCGGGGATGTTTGATATTAAAGCAGAGAATGTTCTTGAGACTTGTATTCAATGTGTTATTGTGTGTCTTTTGAACAATAAGGGTCCCCCTTTATATAGGAGTAAGAGAGCCAACGTAGTACATTTAGCATTTATTACAAGGACCTATGATTGTTCTCATCCACTATTGCCCAAACATGGAGATGTACTTTACTGCAGAGTCGTTCGTCTCGATCTTCGCACCACCCCAACCTGTCAGCCCGAAGTCTACAATACCTTGAGGGCGACCGAGATGTAGGCTCGAGGTTGATCCCGAAGCCGTATCAGGTATCCTTCATAAATGAGACACCAAATGTCGCAATGAGCATAAAATCAGCTTCCTCGATTTTAGCTGTATATAGTACGAAACCCTAAATTACATGTTATGTGATTAATATTGAGGTGCCGCACATTCTAGGTGACGGGTGTGTAAGCATGCATATTATGAATGGTGCTCCATTGTTTCCATGGCACTGTATAGTGTTCCTATTTTGTTGATAATTGTGTTTTCACCATGTGATAAAGTAACTGTCAATCATACTAAATATCATGTTTAGGCTTTATGATAATATTGTTAGGACCTATAGTGGCCGTTTCTTGCTGTCATCTCGCTTGTTTCATTTATATATCATACTCGGTCATATCCATGCATTCATATCATACCTCAGTCTCAGTTTTTGTTTATCGATACATCATATCATTGTTGTCGGGCTAGTTTCATGACATTGTGAGCCTGTGAGTGAGACGTGAGAGATTGATTGCTGAGTGAGGCTGAGATCCTGATTATGAGTGACAGTTATGGGATCGAGATGCACGCCGCAACAAGTTATATTGGTTTACGCCCTAATCTGGCTTATGATAGCGCTTGGGCTGTAGGAGTCCCACCGGAGTTGTACACACCCCAGTGAGCTCGGCCGATAATATTGGGGGTGGATCTTCCCTGGACATGGGACTTATCCGAAGCATTTATATACATAGAGATGGTTCTTCTCCATGGGGCCGGATTTGCTTTCCTTGGTACTGCGTGACAGATGGTGAGTGATGTATATATTCCGGAATGGATCTTCTCTGGGCCGTATGGGCCATATACAATACAGAGTGGTTGAGCATGATTAGTGGGAAGTGTGAGACAATGAGATTGAGTACTCTGAGAGTGTGAGTACATGATTCATCTCTGAGATACATGGCATTGGAATGCACACACAACATACAGGCATAGAGATGCATTTTTCCTCATGGTGTATAGTATTACGTCATTCGCGACTTTTTACACACATTGATATGTGGGCATAGAGAAGTATTTCACACTTGCTATTTGGAATGAAAATGAAACATCTTATTTATTATGGAAAGGATATTTGGAAAAATTACAGTTTTCAAACTTACTCATATTTTTGGCTTTTTGGGTAACAGATGTGGGTTTTAACTGAGATACTTGAAAAGCATGACTATTTTCTTGAACGGTTAACGAGTTGAGCAATTTTTACTTATGAAATACCTCTTATATTTCTTGTATTATGTTGTTAAGAAATGTTGTGGGATGTTGGTATTGGACTCGACCTTGTGTTAGCTCGTCACTGCTTTCAACCTAAGGTTAGGTTTGTTACTTACCGAATACATGGGGTCACTTGTACTCATACTACACTTCTGCACCTTGTGTGCAGATGTTGGCTATTGATGTTTCTGTGTTCGATGAGAGTTGGATTGAAGATGTACCTGCATTTCGGTTGTAGCTTCCCCTTGTTCGCGGTAGCTTTAGATCAATAAAACATTGTTTAAGTACTTCTCAAACAGACGATGTATTTATTTCGTATCTTCTTTGTAAACTCTATTCTTAGAAGCTCATAATTTGTACTACAAATCCTCGGGGTAATATATAAGATTCAAATAATTTATTTGCTTAATTGTCTTGTTAAATATTATTGGAAGTGGTTAGTTATTAGTTGGCTTACTTAGCGGTGCCATCACGACTAGTGGATTTTTGGGTCGTGACAAAAAGCCTTCATTACGTTCCGAGAAAGCCATATGTGATTTCAAGACGAGTGAACTTACATTGGTGGTGATTTTTATGAGGGGAAAGCATATGGTACTTAGAGCCGTACTTGTGACATTATTTTGAGAGAAATGAGCGAATTTTTCACAAATCCTTGAGTGAAGTGCTAAATTCTTAAGTGATATATGCTAACGGAGAGTAGAGGAGGAGCAGTTTGGGATCCACAATGACCTACATGAAAAAGCAAACTTCCTTGATGAGTAAAGTCAACTCTTGATGCTCAAGTGTCACATTAAAACGATTCGAAATTCCTTGTGGGTAATTGTTGGTCCCAATTGATGTGTGTTTGATTCACCTTAGATTAGCTGGAATAGCTCTTATCTTGTGGAGGTGAGAATTACCTTATTCACTTAAGGACAAGCAAAAGCTTAAGTTTGAGCGAGTTGATAAGTAGGGATTTTACTACTTATTAGCGCCTATTATCTTTTATTTTAGTCCAAAAGTGTTTAATCGTATTCTCGAAAACTGATGAAATATACTTAATTGTAGAAGTATTGGAAAATGAGCCACTAAGATGAAATCCAACTCAAGAAGGAGTGATCTGAACTCAAGAACAAAAAACCAGGCAAAGAAGCTCAAGTGCGGACCGCAGAATGTGAAGGAGATTTAACAAAGTCCAATGCAAAGTGCGGACCGCACAATTATTGTGCGGCCGCATAAGCTATGCAAGAGACAAAGTTCATAGAGTCTCATTTCAAGCTCAAAATTAAATGGGGACTGCACAATAATTGTGCGGCCGCAGAAGTCAGCTACGCGGCCGCACTTCCAAATTGTGCGGTCCGTAGAAGAGCCATGTACGGCCGCACCAAAAATTGTGCGGACCGTAGAACATGAGAGATGCGGCCGCAATCCAAAATTGTGCGGCCGCAGAGTCAACTCATCTCAATACTGAAGAGAAGTGCGGACCGCACATGGAATTATGCGACCGCAGAACCTCCGAAAGGATATTTTTGTCTGAAAATTCCAGCTTTGTATAAATAGACTACTTTCACGAAATTAGGGAAAGTTATGAATATTGAAAGTGATGTAGTTGTGTTTCCTTACATATTTAGGCAACTTTAGCTTACTTCGGTGATTTAGCATTAGATTTTTATCTTTTAATCTTGCAATATGAGTTTTATCATCTTTTCTTCTTTGTTTTCTTCAATACCCATTATGAGAAGCTAGATTTTTAGTTAGGGTTGTGACCCAACCCTAGTGTGTAAGTCTAATGGTGTTTGATTTATGGCTTGTTTATGGTTGGGGGTTTATTATTTAGCCTTGTTCTTGCTTTTAATTGTAGAATTAATGGTTGCAAACATTAGTTCATGCCTATTTGACTTGGTCTCTACTTTAGAAAGAGAGACTTAGTCTAGGAAAACTTGGCTAACAAGAATTTGAGATAAAATCAATAGATTGATAGTCTCAATTAAAGGGTTGAATCTAGAGATAGTAAAATCCAACTTGAGCATTTTATAAACTGTTTTGTTCAATACCCATTTGGACCTTAAAACTCCAAATTGGGCAAAATCTCTCCCTTACCTAGAGGTATTGAGTGAGTACTTGAATGTTGATAGCTATAATACACCCCGACTAAAACAAGCTTTAAAGTTTACAACCCGTCAGGCAAACCCCTAGGTAAAGGTCATAGCCCTAGGCCTTATATCTTTGAAAAACATCCAAAAATAATATTCTCTAGTTTTATATCATTAGAGTTATAATCCTTAGCGTAATTTTAGAAGTAAAAACAAAACCATATTTGTGGAAGTGCAATATAGATACTTCACATGCTCTATCCAAATATATACTACTAATTCCCATTTCAGCTCCCTGAGGATTCGATCCCGACTCCTTGTTGGGTAATATTATTGTAATCGACCGTTATATAACCACGAATAGAGGAGAACCTCTCTTGATTATCCTTCTAATTAGTTTTAATCAACAATTAAACTACCCTGTTTCGATTAGTAAGAAGAATAAACGAATTCAACCAACAAGATAATGCAACGATATCACAGGCTATGCCTCTCTCGATTACATGAATACGTGAATAGAGATGCAACAATTAAATGATCCAAAATGATTCAACACATAACCTAGATTTATAATCCACAAACCAATATCAATACACAAATCCATCAAACCCTAGAGAGAACTACTCCATAGATATGAAGCAATTCATCACAAATTTGTTTAAAGTAAAGGAAAACATAAAATGATCCAAACTAGTGTCTTGAGTGAGGATTGAATGATGAACTCCTTGTGATTTCGCTTCTCCAAATCGTCCTTAGCCTCCTTAGGTCATAGATGTGTCTAAAGTCAAGAAAATAATATTTTTATATTTATACCAAGTAGGGTCGGACCCAGACGAAAGCACCTTCTCCTAGGTGAAATAGGACAATTACCATGTAACATTTGCACAGGCGCGCCGCATGGGTGATGCGCCATGCGGGGCATTAGTGGGGAAATCCAGAGAGCTAGTTTTGACAGGCATCAGGCATTTTGCACAGTCGTACCGCGCTAGTGAGGTTTTCTTAGAGTACGGAATTTTCCTTGCTTTTTGATATTCGGATGTGATTTTTGACCCCTGAACGTGATCCCGGATTAATACCTTGGTCTTATACTCATAATTTAAAGCTCCAAATCACTCAAATTCATTACACGTCTACATAGCTTGGATTCACTCATATACGGCATCAAACACACAATAAGTGCAAAACACTAGCGATTAAAGCTCAAACACAATAAAAGTGTAGTAAATTAGAGTGCAATAACCGACTTAAACACTGCTTTATAGCCTACCATTAAAACAATGCGGGTTACAACTCTATTTATCCCTTGATTCTTTCCTTTGATTTGTTATCCGTTATTCAAGGGCCTTAGCGGCGTATTTCTCGAACATAGAATGATATGCATCTCCTTGATGTATTTGATGATCAAGAAGCATGTAGCAGCACTCCATTTGGATCATGAATGTTTTTAGAATTTCAATCAAGACATGTTTGACATGTCTCTGATGTCTTAATGAATATTCCAAGAGTTTTATGAAATTTCGGAGATCTTATATTTGATCTCTTTGTGGATATTTCAAGAGTTTATGGAATTGTTGAGATCAACTCAATTTTCGAGGTGCTTTTTTAAGGAAATATGTAATTCTTTTTATAGGAATGGTCTATGATTAGAGTAGCCTCTAACGAGCGCAAAAAATAACATAAAATTAATGCTCGCTAGCCAAAGATAGTATAGTTAATTTATCCTCTCCGCAAGGATTGGATTTAAATCGTGTTCGAATAATCTTCAATTGATTAATATCCATAAAAATTAATACTTGATTTGATGGATTACTATGATTAACTAATAAAAGTTAAGCAATTAACAATTGATCACAACAGACAGCAGATGAGCAACGAAGAAATATCAATGAGAGAAATAAGGGTATTTGACTAGATAGATGCAAGATAATTGACTCGGGATCCAATTCTTGAGTTAATTCACTCTATAATACTATTGATTCTCACAAATTCAATAGACAATCAGATTACACTTGAAGTTAAGGTTCTTCTTTCAATTAAATATTAATTTCAGTAATTAATTCAATTGAAGCACGTCAAACAATTGCAAGTATAAAGTTATGATCAAAAAGGTAAATTCTCACAAATATTTTCCTATTTTCTAGGTCGATTAATAATTCAAGAGGCTCTTTCGATTACTTATTTGAACCACGAATTTAAACTAGAGCATAAGATGTAAAGCAATTCAATATCAAGCTCCTCTTTTGATTAAGCAAACCAAGAAAACACCACGATACAAATTAAAACTCCATCAATTAATTCTAATAATTATCAAGAATTGAATCCCTTATCAAGTTATCAATACATCGTATTTGTCAACACCCTAATGGAATTTACTCCATAGCAATAGAAAACGTCATCTCAATAAGGTTTAAGAACAAAGAAAACACCAATGCTAATGATTCGATACAAATTCCCGCATTGCACCGATCGTTGGTTGAAATCTAGACGAACCCTTGAGTCTTCTTGCCTTGGTTCCAGTCTTTCGTAGGTCAAAAGTCCCTTCAAAAATGTATTTTTGGTGTATTGATGTCATGTAGGAGCGAGCCGGATGAAACTACCATTTCCTAGAAGAAACAGAAAATTACTCTAACAAAGTTGTACACGCACGCCGCGCCATGCGACACGCTTGTGAGGTTTCCCAGAGAGTTCAAATTTTGACAAGTAGCAGCTTTTGCACAGCCGTCCCATGCCATGAGGTGCCCCATGCGGTGCGGAAGTGCTATTTTCTCAGAGTAAATCTTCTAGTCTACCTTTTGACATCCGGGCTTGCTCCTCGACCCCCAAATGTGACCCCAACTTAATTTCTTGGGCTTCTACTCAGACTTCAAAGCTCCAATTTGTTCGATTTAGCTCCAAATTACCTTAATAGCTCAGAATCCTTTCCTGCAAGACATAAAACACGTAATAAGTGTAATTCACTATCACTTAATCTCAAACACACATAAAATGCACTAATTAAAGTGCAATACTACGGCTAAAATGTGGGTTTCTAGCCTACCATAAACACCCCACACTTAGGTCATTGCTCGTCCTCAAACAATCAAACTACACTTCACATAGGGATGGCCTCTCCATGAAACAATCTATCTAACACTTCACGCCAAGAATATTTAAAATAGACTAAGAACCATATCATAACATCTTAACCTCAAGAATCGACTCAAAAGCACCATGCTTTTTTTCACAACGTGCTCACTTACTCTAACACATAGGTCAAAGACTTTCACTTACCTTCACAAGTCATGTGCCCTCACACAAACAATAGAGAGTAGTTCCACACAAAATAATACTCAAGAACAAATAGGAACTCAAGATAGAAGGAACATTAACTCTCGGAAATAAATTCATGTGCCACAGAAAACGTACCATAGGTTGCCCGTAGTGTTATACTTTACTAATTTGAGCTCATTCAAGCAAGGATCAAGTAGAACTTTAATTGGTTGTAATGTAGGCTGCGTGACGGGTATGATACAATTGAATATAGTGACTACACCTCCCTAAGCACTTTAATACATATAATTTCACAAATTAAACCCCACACTTGTGTTGAACCAACCCCCAACATTCACATCATATTAACACCAAGATCTCAATTTCCTTAAGCACAAACAAAACAAGAATTACCACTAGCGAGGAATAATTTTCTTTATTAATATATACAAACACCAAAAAAAATTCTTTTTCTGGACTCTGATTTTCTCTTCTTCTGTTTTCAATTCCCTACAAGTGGCTTTCATAAATTTTTTTCAAATGGTTCTCCTTTCTCCTTTTCTATAGTTCCACTAAAAAACCCAACCATACCTACGCTTAGCTTTTAACAAGCTCATAAATATATCAAGTGCTCAAAAGAGGTAAATGATTCAGACAAATAGCCAATTCAACAAAGGGGTCAGGTTTGTAGTGTGGTTGCCAAAGAAAAAAGAATTACAGGCTCAAAAGGGCTAACTAGGATACAACATAATTAGGCTGGTTATAGACATATAATTGGGTCAGTAAAGAAATGCCTATATCACTTTCTAGACTGAACAAGACTACTCTTTCACTTTGCAAACACACAGGGCAAGTTCTAGACATCACTCACACTTACAGAATATCAATAAAAACCTCACTCACACATTGGCACATAACTCACTTAGGATCAGATCTATCCCGACTCTCTAGTCATAGTAGTTAAGCAAAGTTACAATCAACCAAATTAAGGCACTTGTCTAAGAGTCAAGAACTGAAGCCTAGGTGTCACAACTAAGTCACTCACCAATCGCAAGGCATATGATGGCGATCCTAGCACTGTGACTCAAGATTCTTTATTCCTATAAAACTAAAAAAAATTAACTAAACCCTATTCAAGCAAACCCCTTGAAAAAGAACCGTGACACAAAGAAAAATCAAGGGTGAATTATTACACTACCTAAGAAAGTAAGATAAAACAACATAAAAATACAAGATAGATTTTTGGATTTTTGATTTATTTGTATTTTTCTCATTCGACTTCAAATCCCTCAAGAAGACAGTCGACGAAATCCATCGAGGGGAAGAGTCGAAACTAAACAATCAACTACTAATTATTACAGGACGATAGAATTCAGAGTTATAATTTACAGACCGTATTGTCTAAGAACGCAAGAAACAAATCAAACAAAACAAACAAAACCAATTGGCAAATAGAAAATAAATACAAATACAATCAAATAGGAGCACCCCACCCCACACGTAAGAAATTGCATTTTTCCCAATACAAAACAGTAGAAATAAGAGTGAAAAGGTAACTCCCTGAGCCCCTTGGCCTACTCCTCGTCAACACCCTCAAAGGTGCGCAGGTATTCCTCATCATCGAAGAGAATAAAGTTTACATCCTCATCTAGTGGAATTTGTGCTCCATCGGCCAAGCCCAACCACTGCTGAGTGATGCTAAGAGGGGGTGGTCCTCCTGCAGCTCTGTCAAGTCAATCTCCCCCCGAGCCGCAAGAAGGCGCATACCAGCAAATAGCAGTTGCATTGTCTCCTTGACATGAAGTAATCTCTGATCCATAGGAACAGTATAAGAAGGGGGGTCTGTCACAGCTGTGACATCAAATGCCTTAAGAGGATGCATCACCGGAATCGTCCGGTCATAATGGAACTCCTCTTCCACATGGTGCATCCCCAGATTCCAAATGATCATTCTCGGGAAACATAGGCGGTGGGCCCCAAGTGGTCGTACTCGAGCCATGTGCTCAAGCATAATATTGCCCATATCAAACTTCATCTGATCATATTGGCATAAGTAAGACACTTCTCCAACTTGGAGACATCAGTGTCATTCTGGGTAGGCATGATATTTGAGTTTTTCAATCGGAGAACAACCCCGGCGGGATGCTAGAAATTGCACTTCGTCATGTCTTTGTAGAACTAATTAGCATCCATGTCCATGTGACAGAAGAACCAACGCCACACAACTGGCACCTAATGTCATAATGGTGAGGCCGACGCAGTAACCTCTGGAAAAACTTATGAGAGTGCTCTGTGAACCCCATGATTTGATTGATTACTCATGAGGAAAAAGGAATCATATCTACTCTCACCTCCACTTCGTACACTGCATCTAAACTAGCCTCAGGTTGCTAGTTAGCATAGAACTCCTTGACCATGTTCATGTTCACCGACTCATTGGGATTGAACAAAGTTTCAAAATCCAGGTATTTGATATTGTTGTAAATCCCTGAGTACTTCCTGGCTAGCTTGCCATCATCAATACTAACTTCCAGGTCGAGACTCACTGCTAGAACAAAGGTCTTGTACCACATCCTAGCATAAGCTGGCACAGCCCCAATGCCATACTTGGAGCCCGGTATTATATATGCATCGGGACCAATGCGCTCGTCTTCCTTCTCCACTGGGGCGGGGTGAGGTGCCTGCCTACCTCCTCGATAGCTACTAGAAGCAACCTTAGAAGAACCTATGTTAGAACGTTTGCTAGGATGACGAGAGATTGTACTTACACAAGACGAACACAATTAGCCACAACACTTAAAACAAAAAGAAATACTAAACGGGGTAACCACCCCACACTTATGTTATTGGCATGTTCACAAGTACAATGTATATTGGGGACTCAGACTACCCCTATTGAAATCACTCCACAAGTAATCCACAACACACCTAACCACCAACATAATAATACAACAACCTAACCATGGACTACACTAGTGTATAATACAAAATTTAGAAGCTCAACTAGTAACTAAGAAAAGAAAAATAAGAAGTTATACTAATTTACCACTAACAAAGTCAAAAAGTTACAATACAAAACTACACAAGCACATAGCATGAAACAGACACCCCAATTAGCACCTAGCAACACATTAGCATGGGATGGTCAATCAATTAGTGCTCGGGTCTAACACGTTAAAGTTTCACAACATAAGAACATGATCTTCCACCCCAAACTTATGATCAAGCATCACATTATCTCATAACAAATACCATCTAATTAAGCACCACTTCACCTTCTATGTCATTGAGGCATTTTAATAAACACATTGTATTCATCAAGTTCAACTCATGATTTCAACTTAAATTGGTCTAGTATAACTATACAACAACACTAATCAAACACCCAATTACAACAAAAACACAACCATATAGTAGCAATGGCAAAAAATTCTCCAATTCGAACATAAAACCCACGAATTTTTGGCCCTAGAACACACCCACAATAGTTCAACACACAGTTCTTCCAACACCATCAAAACATACCAAAAATCACTCACAATCATCAGAATAATGAAAACTCCACAAGTTTATGCACATTTTTTGTTAAAATAGAAGAAAATAGCTAAAAGATCAGCAAATACACTACCTAGGGTTAGAAGAATTAAACTAAAGATTACTAAAATCTACAATTAAATACTAAAATAAAGAGAAGAAGAACTTACCTTGATGAGTGGTGAAGGTGGAGAGTTAGAGTGAAATAAATTTGAAGAAGAATAAAAATGGGGGATTTGGGGGTGAGTTAGAGAGGAGAGATTTGAGAGAGAGAATGAGAGATATGGGATAAGGGGGGAAACGAGTGGGGGTTAGAGTAAAACAACCGTCTATTTTTTCTCTAGTTTTTTCAATTTTGTTTATTAATGGCCGAACTTTTTACACAGCCGCGTCGTTGGACGCGGTGCCCCATGCGCACGACAGTGAAGAAGTTCAGAGAGGTTCTTATTTGTCAGGCTCGACCCTTTTTGCTAGCGTGGTTCTCCATGCGACGCACTAGGCCATTTTTCTCAGAGTTCCCATTTTTTCACGTTTTAGCCTTCGGGTCACACCCAAGCTCTATTATGTACTTATTTTATGCTCAATTCATGCTCATACTTGTTCAAATAATTATCAAAACTCTTAAACTCTAATAATTCTACACTACAATTATCTAACTATTTTACAAAAGCAAGAAAAAGGATTAGAAATAGTTATGAGTTATTGTCATCAGCTTGACTCTGTCACTTAGGCTCATTTAATCACGATGCTAGAGGATTTATTGTGAAATCCTCCAACAAGGTACAGTTTCAGCCTGTGCCCATTCACCTTAAAGCTTTCATTCTCTTCCTCATCTTTGATCTCAATGGCACCATACGGTGAGACATGTTTCACCACATACGGACATGTCCATCTTGATTTGAATATTTGGGGGAACAACCTAAGTCTATTATTGTATAGTAAGACTTTGTCCCCTTCATTAATATCCTTTGGCTTAATCATGCGATCATGTCACCTCTTTGTCTTCTCCTTAAAGATTTGTGCATTTTCATATGCGTCTAGTCTAAACTCCTCCAATTCATTCATCTGCAACAACCTGTGTTTACCTACAAGGCTATGATCAAGATTAAGCATCTTAATTGCCCAATAAGTTTTATGATCTATTTCAAGAGGTAGTTCACATGATTTTCCATACACTAATTTGAATGGTGAAGCCCTAATGGTTATTTTGAACGTTGTTTTGTATCCCTAGAGAGCTTCATCTAACTTTACAGACCAATCATTACGAGAAGCACTAACTGTCTATCCAAGAATTCGCTTAAGTTCACGGTTATCCACTTCAACTTGGCCACTAGTTTGGGCATGGTACGGAGTTCCTATTTTGGGTGTGACCCCATACTTAGACAGCAATGCGGCAAACTGCTTGTTCGAAAAGTGTGATCCCTTGTCACTAATAATCACTCGAGGTGTCCCAAAGCAAGTAAAGATGTTCTTCCATAGGAATTCACACACCACCCGAGCATCATTGGTCCTAATAGGGATTTCTTCGACCCATTTAGAGATGTAGTCAACGACTATTAGGATATACTCATAAGAATGTGACGGTGGGAACGAGCCTATGAAGTAAATGCCCCAAACATCAAAACTTTCACATACCGTAATGGGTTTGGGAGGCATTTCATCCCTCTTGCTAATATTACCTGCCCTTTGATACTTGTCACATGCAGCTACATACGCATATGCATCTTTGTACAGAGTAGGCCAATAGAAACTGTCTTTCATGACCTTTTCTGCAGTGCGAGTTCCACCATAGTGTCCTTCGGCTGCTCCATCATGGAAATGAGACAGAATGCTGGTCATCTCTCTTTCAGGAACACATCTTCAAATCACACCATATGCACATAGTTTAAACAAGAAAAGGTCATTCCAAAATAACATTTTACCTCACCTTGAAGCCTCCTTTTTTTATCATGAGGCAACCATCCACTATCCAAAATGTTTGCTACATCAGCATACCAAGGTGGCCTTTCAGAGACAACGACGATGGAGAAATTCTACTAATCAGGGAACTCTTCCCTTGTTAAAATTGTTTCGACAGGAGGTCTCTCAAGTCGAGATAGATGATCTGCGACTTGATTTTCTATGCCCTTCATAACCTTTATCTCCAAGTCAAACTCTTCGAGCAACAACACCCACCACATTAGATGCGGCTTGGACTCCTTCTTACTCAACAAGTATTTCAATATCGAGTGATCAGTGTGTACAATCACTTTACTCCCCACCAGATATGATCTAAACTTGTCAAAAGCAAAGACCACAACAAAGAACTCTTTCTCAGTAGTGGCATAGTTGACTTGAGCATCATTCAACATCCTGATTGCTTAGTAGATGGGCCTAAACATATTATCTTTTCTTTGCTCTAGAACTTCCCCCACAGTTACATCATTAGCATCACACATTATCTCAAATGGTTGGCTCCAATCAAGTGTCACCACAGGAGGAGCACTCACAAGCTTTTTCTTTATCAATTTGAATGCCCTTAAGCACTTCACGGTGAAAAACTTGACATACTTCTCTATCAATGCAGCCAGCGGCTTGGTAATGCTAGAAATATTTTTGATGAACCTGCAATAGAACCCATGGCAATTCTCTCTTTCACCATGAAGTGGCATTTCTCCCAGTTAAGAACCAAGTGAGTGGCTTCACAACGTCCATGCACAAGCTCCAAATTATTCAAGCAATTAATCCTCAAAGTCATAACCAAAGAGGGTGAAATCATCCATGAATACCTCTAGACACTTACCATTTAAATCGGAGAATATAGACATCATGCACCTCTGAAAAGTGGCAGGTGCATTACACAACCCAAATAGCATCCTCTTGTAAGCAAAAATACCTTATGGGAAAGTGAATGTAATCTTCTCATCATCTTCTTGGGCAATGGGTATCTGATTGTAGCCTGAGTACCCATCAGAGAAGCAGTAACCTTCATGTCCACCTACTTTCTCGGGAATTTGATCAATAAAGGAAAGTGGGAAGTGGTCCTTCCTTGTTGCATTATTCAGCCTTCTATAATCAATGCACATTATCCACTTAGTGACTTCTCATGTGGGGATCAATTCGTTGTCTTCATTCTTCACATCTCTCATGCCCTCCTTCTTAGGTACAACTTGTACTTGACAAATCTATTGGCTATCATAGACAGGGGAAATTACTCCCGCATCTAGCAATTTGATGATCTCTTTGTGCACTACCTCCTCCAATTTTTTGTTCAACTTGCGTTGGGGCTGCACCACTGGCTTGTTATTTCTTCCAACGGAATTTTGTTCCTGCAAATGGCTGGATTAATTCTTTGAATTTCAGCTATACTCCAACCAATGGCCTTCTTGTGATTTTTAAGCAGCTCCACCAGCCTTTCCTTTTGTGTACCTGTCAAGTAAGCAGAAATAATCACAACAAAATTGTTAGTTATTTTAAGAAAAGCATATTTCAAGAGGGTAGGGAGGACTTTCAATTCCACACTAGGCTTAGAAGCCTCATCTTTTAGTCCCTCCTCATCAACCACTCGATCCTTAGTTTCAAGAGCTTCAGACTCTTTCTTTAATTCAAGATCTTCATCCTCAATTGTGTTAGACTAAGTAATACACCTCACTATAGTATCTCCCAAAAGCTTGTCAAACTTGTATTTTTTAGCCAATCCCCCAACAACTAGCTTGAAGAACGAGTAGGAAGACGCCTTATCATTGGGGTACTTCATCATCCTCTTCATCTGGAACACTACTTTCTCATTGCACACTCTGAGCATAAGTTGCCCCTTATAGGTATTAAGGATAGCTCTACTTGTACATAAAAATGGCCTCCCCAAAATAGAGGTACCTCCTTGTTCACCTCCATATCCACCACAATAAAGTCAACAGGGAAGACAAACTTGTCCACCCGAACTAGAATATCCTCAATGATTCCATCTGGCAAAATGGTGGTCTGGTCAGTCAATTGTAGAGACAGTGGTATTTATTTGATCACTCCAAGCTCCCTTTCCAGTTTCTTGAACACAGAGAAAGGAATTAGATTTATAGACGCATCCGAACCACAGAGGGACTTGTCGAATTTCTCACTTACCAATGAGCATGGTATGGTGAAGCTTCCTGGGTCCCCACACTTTTGGGGAAGTTTATTTTGCAATATTGCACTACAGTGGGAATCCAGCTTGACCACTGTTGTTTCCTCCAATTTTCTCTTGCTGGACAAGATTTCCTTCAAGAACTTTGCATAAGCAGGCATTTGAGTGAGTACCTCTATGAAGGGAATGTTTGCATAAAGTTGCTTGATCATCTCCAAACACCGCCCAAAGCATTTGTCAAGTTTTTCCTGCTTCATCTTTTGAGGGAATGGTAGAGCTGGCATATATCTATTTTCTTCAATCTCCTTTTGTGCCCCACTACTTTGGTCTTTCTGCTCTTCACCCTTTTTCTCTTATGGTGTCTCAGTCATCTTGTTCACCACCTCGGTCTAGCTTTCACCACTGGGTCAACAATGTTTTGCAACTTATCAGAGATACAACTTTGATTGTTTCCTTTCGGTTCTTTTAGTGTCTGAGGGTAGAGTCCCAAGAGCCCTATCAAATAACAAATTTGCAATTTATCCCATTTGCCTTTCTAAATTCCGGATAGCCTTGCCCTGAGTCTCAAATTTTTCATATGTTTTGTTGATGAATACCTTCATGAGATCTTCCATACTAGACTAATTTGACTATTCTGGCTTGTATTGCTTCCTCTGTTGGTTCTGAAAACTTGGTAGTCCTTGACCTTGGGTTCTAGTAGGGGTGGGCATAAAATCCGAAAAACTGAATTCTGAACCGAACCGAATTAATTCGGTATTTTGGGTTCGGTTATTTCGGTATTTCGGTCTAATTCGGTATTAATTTTTTGGTATTTCGGTTCGGTTTTCGGTATTACAATTTTAAAAATTTGGTATACCGAATATACCGAAATTTTAAGTATATATTTTTTTGGACCCTACCTATACTAACACACCTAGTGTCCAACCCAATGTAATTCCCATTTCCCGTCGCCCCAAGCCCAGCCCAATGTAATTCCTAGTTGGTACTTCTTGTGCTTGTTCTAGACTGCTGTGAATCACAGTGAATGTGATGTAGCGTTTGTAGCGTTTATAGAGCTGTTTCTAAATGCAACAGCTTTTGTAGCGTTTTAAGGCATTTTGGGTGTTAGTTCACTTTCTATTATGTTTTAGCTTTAGTAATTACTGCATCTTCTTAATTATTATCGTTTGTTCCTGCCAAAAGATATTTTCTACTCTATGTGCTCTTTTGGCGAAGGGTATAAAGAGGATATTTGCGTTGGTATTCATAAACCGAATACTTTACCGAAACCGTACCGAACCAAAATAATAAATACCGAACCGTACCGAACTAATTTGGTACGGTATTTGGTATACACAATTGATAAACCGAATACCGAAATACCGAACCGAAATTCTTAAATACCGAACCGAAATACCGAATGCCCACCCCTAGGTTCTAGGATTATTTTGTTGCCAAGAGGTCAAACTCTCACTAGGTGAACTCCACGAAAAACCTGGATGTATTTGACCCAAATAATTATAGTTGTTCCCCCCTAGGTAGTTCCTCTATTTAAGTTCCCCATATCATTGACTTCCTCGGTTGATGATTCATGTGTAGGGTGTCCCATTCCGCAAAAATCACATGATGTTTGCGATTCACTTTGTACCTTGGCCAATGTCAACGTCCTTATCTCCTTGGCTATAGTGTCTAGCTAGGCTTGCATGGATGTGTTAGAGTTCACCTGGTGAACCCCCAACTAATTTTCTTCTGTCATTACTCTCAGCAGGCCACTAGTTAGCATCCTCAGATAACTAATCAAGAATAAGACAACCTCTTCCGGAGTTTTCTTCATTAATGGAACTCCACATGTATTATTCAGAGTTCGTCGCGAGGAAGGTGTCACTCAATCCCAAAACTCATGCAGTTGCATCTACAAATCAATTCCATGTGCTAACACTTTCTAACTATCTCCTTGATCTTTCCCAATCTTCGAAAACCATTTTTGTATCCTTCTAGCAGAAATTGCGTATTTCCCTTCTGAATTTACCTTTTTTGTAGTTGATAAGTACTTGTCATAAAACCTTTTGGTCATCTCTTCCCATGTCCTGGTCGACCAAGGGTAAGCTACAAAGCCAGTGCTTCTTGTCATCTTTCAATGAAAAGGAGATGCCCTTAAGTGTAGAGC
This sequence comes from Nicotiana undulata, assembly GCA_005239495.1. Classification (NCBI taxonomy): domain Eukaryota; kingdom Viridiplantae; phylum Streptophyta; class Magnoliopsida; order Solanales; family Solanaceae; genus Nicotiana; species Nicotiana undulata. Next base: position 27,929 of record ML257516.1, read on the forward strand.
ATCTTTTGATACTCCATTGTGCTGGAAGGTGTTCATGAATTCTTCAAAGTCCATCAAATGAGTTTTTGGATCTTCATTCACCTTCCCTTTGAAGATACAGTTGCTTTGGATAGTTTGAAGCAAACCTTGCTTCAACTCGAAGTCGTTGCTGCTATGGGTGGAGGTTTGATACTTGACACTCCTTGATTGTAGACTGGTCTGGCTTAGTCACCCAATGATCTTCTAGGCATTGGTGTTGCATTCTCGAACTAGTCTTCAACCAAAGATCGATTTAGATTGAATCTTCGACCCCCACCATCTTCGACAGTCTCCTCAGCAACTCTTCGGGCTACTTCAGCTGCTATCCGTGTAGCTTCTTGTTGTGCTCCCAATATTCGAAAACTGTTTCTATCTCCTTCTGGAAGAAAATGCGGATTTCCCTTCTAAATTTCTATGTTTTTGCAGCTGAGAAGTACTTGTCATGAATCTTTTTGGTCATATCTTCCCATGACCTGATCGACCCCGTGGGTAAGCTACAAAGCTAGTGCTTCGTGTTATATTTCAATGAGAAAAGGAATGCCCTCAAGTATACCTCATCTTTTTATACTCCATTGTACTGGAAAGTGTTCATGATTTCTTCAAAGTCCATCAAATGAGTGTTTGGATCTTCAATCACCTTCCCTTTGAAAATACAATTACTTTGGATGGTTTGAAGCAAACCTTGCTTCAACTCGAAGTGGTTTGCTGCTATGGGTGGAGGTTTCATACTTGGCACTCCTTGATTGTAGACTGGTCTGGCATAGACATTCAATGATCTTCCAGGCCTGGGTGTTGAATCGTATTTTCAGACTAATGCTATATTTGGGTTGTAAGCCGTGTTTGGGGCCTTGTGACGACCTGTTTATACCCCTTGCGGGCTATTTTCTGGTATTCCTCACTATATTGATTATTATTTACACTCAGTCATACCATGTTAAACTATTTTCGAAACTCAGACTTGTTTACACTATCTTTGTGATATAAATACTGTTTTGGGTCGAGTACCCCGTTTGTTGATAGCTCGAGTGGCTTTTTGAGAGTTTTCTGACTGAGTGAAGCCGAGTGCCATTATTGTGAGGATATTATGGATCGGGATGCACGCCGTAGCATGTTACATTGTTATGATATGTGAGAGGCCGAGAGCCTGAGTGATTTATACCACGAGATGGCTTGATATTAGCGCTTGGAATGTAGGAGCCCCTCCGGAGTCTGTACACCCCCAATGAGCACAGGTACCTACTGAGTGCGAGTGCGGAGTGAGGAGTGATTGGGAGGCATGAGTGGTTGTGAGGTTGCCCGAGGGGCTGATTGTGAGTGACTGTGAGGCATGTTGAGGGACTGATTCTAAGTGATGTTAAGCCCAAGGGGCGGTTTATTATTCATGTTTTTTCCCGAGTGGCTACTTATGATTTATATCATTTTTACACTAAACTTATTGGACATTTTTATGAAACTGTTGGAAATTACACTTTCCAAAGGATTTTATTTACTGAAATTGGCTTTTTAAGCGTGATGATTTAACATATACACTGTTGGAAAGAAACATTGTGCTTATTGTGAAATGATGATTTTGACTTTATGTGTTTCTTACTGCTCAGACCTGATTTATTTTCATTACTACTGAGTTGGCGTACTCATATTACTCCATGCACCTTGTGTGCAGATCCAGGTGCTAGGGCAGAATGAGTTGTCTATCTGTTCCAGAGACTTCACGGAGATTTTTGCGAGGTAGTTGCACGCGTCCGCATCCCTTCTCTCTCTCCTGCTTGCTATTATAGAGTTTATTTTTCGGATTGGTATATTTTCTGTAGATGCTCATGACCAGTGACTCCGGGGTTTTGGGATTGTATTTTAAACATATGTTGTAGCTTTGTCTGTTTAAAAGGTAATTAAAATAAAGCCTTTACGGGTTTAGTTTAGAAATGATAAAAGTGAGAGATTCCTTACGTTGAGTGTTAATTTGGCTGGTCTAGCTCCACGATAGGCGCCATCAAGACTAGTTTAGGTTTGGGGTCGTGACAAGGTAATATCAGATCCTAGGTTACATAGGACTCACCGATCATGAGAAGGTTTAGTAGAGTTTTGCGGATCAGTATAGAGACGTCTGTACTTATCTTCGAGAGGCTACAGAACCCTTAGGAAAAATCACACATTCTTGAATTCTTGTAGTGTGAATCCATTTCTTCGGCCAAAAGCGTAACTCTTGAAATTCCTTTCATGTATTCGAATGCGCACGTGAGCACTCGGTATCAGTTGTACATCGACGACTTGTAATTTCCATAGGTGAGGTACAAGATATGATTTTTGGCATGTTGATAATGGGCTGGAGGACTTGAGGTCGGATTTTGTATGTGGCTTGAGTGCTGAGATTTTATTTGTGCGTGTGCGTGCATTTGGCGACTTATATGTCCGTTTGTGTCCTTATTGATGGGATTTGGTGACTAGATGACTATGTGGCGAGTGTGACTCGATGGTGAGGTGTGTTCAATTTGTTTGATTGTGACAAAAGGATTGGCCGGAAATGTGACAAGAACTATTGAGCGTTTTATTTCTATCTTGAGTTGGCATATGGCTTCGAGTTGTGAGTGTATTGGAAGACCTCTCATGTTGTTTAGTTGTAGAGTGAAACGGGTCTTTCGGTTGTGTTATGAGTTCTTGGTGATGTCTTTTGGGTTGACCAATGCCCCATTAGCGTTCATGTATTTGATTAACGATGTATTTCAATCGTGATAGCACTCTTTTGTTATTGTATTCATTGATGGCATCCTGGCGTACTCACGTAGCCAAGGGTAGCATACTCAGCATTTGAGGATGGTATTATAAGGATTTAGGGAGGAGAAGCTCTGCAATGTTCTCCAAGTGTGAATTTTGGCCCAGTTCAGTAGCATTCTTGGGACACTTGGTGTCCAGTGAGGGTATCCATGTGGTCAGACGAGTGTGAGTAGAGCTTCTAGAAGCTCAAGATTTCCTTGACCACAGCTCCGGTGTTAGTTCCGCCATCAGCTTCAGGTTCTTATACCGCGTATCTTGATGCCTCGAGGATAAGCATTGGTTGTGTTTTAATGCAGGAAAGTATAGTGATTGCGTGATAGCTATGAGTTTTGGAAGGGTATGGAGATGATATCAGTTTGAGGCTAAGCAGGGGGGGTTATCTCCTACGAGGTGTCCTGAGGTTATATGATCCTTATGTTGTTTTATAGCAAGTTCTCTTTTACCAGTTGGTGATATATGCTGCAATTTGAGTTTAAATCTCTTGTGGAAGTTGGAATGACCATTCAATGGTGAATGCGAGATTCGCATATGATTTGGGATATTAGATGGTTTGTGTTATATGAGCTTATGAAGGATTTAGTTGAATCTCACGGCGGTATGGTGGCAGTGATAGCGTATGGGCATTGTGAGTTATTGTTTCTCTTTATCGTTGGCTTCGAGCCAAGTGGGGGAGTCTGTTAATGATAAGTTAATTGCATGATTATGTGTTATATTGGTTTCGATTCGAGGTATACTGATGAATCAATTATGACCTGCGGAGATGGAGTTTGATAATGACTCGAGTAATGGAAATATCTTTGAATACAGGTTGTAATGTACTCTATGGGTAAATGGATTTATTAAATGATTGAGTTGTAATTGTAAAAGGTGTAGTGTGTGCAGTGTAGGAATTTGCTTGTTGCTTCGAATGTGTGGACTACTCCCTAGGATGTTAGTGTGCAAATGGGGCTAGGTCGTTCGTTCTTCTTTATCAATATAATTGAGATTTGCGTAGAGTGGATGACTCTCGAGAATGGTTCTGATGGATTCAAGGTTATATATAACAATTGAGGATCTTCAAGGTGTGTATTTGGCTAGGATTGAGATTTACGTTGGAGGGTGTCAAGACTTGTGTCATTTATACGTTATCATGGATTCCACATATTAGTATTAGGAAAAATGAAGGTAATGGCTTTAGATTCGCAGGAAGTCTCTTCAGGGTAAGTATTTTGAATGTGGTACTTTTGGGGATATTTGAGAGAATATTCAGCGGCTAACGAGCCTTAGACAGTATGGTGTTATGCTTGGGTCTCGTGTGGTGAGTCTGGGTTGAGAAGTGTGGTATTATGGAAAGGATAGGTATCGATTTGAAGGTAATTCGGAAGGAACTTGGATTAATAGGACGGCTTCGTAATAGGTCGGATCGGCATAGTAAGGGGTATGATTAGTCCTTTGGGTGCTTATGAGGTAATGAGTTTCTACAGGTGTTTCTTGGCAATGCTCTCGGGTCTTGGTGACATGCGAAGCTTGGTTGAGTTAGAAGGATTTAGTCATGTCGGTTTGGTGTCATACGAATGGGATTCAGAGAGTTCTTGATGGTTTCTACTACGGTTAGAGATGTGTATTTTCTACTGGCATGAGGAGCAGGTGATGTGTAATGATTTTGCTTCTAGATGGGATCAAATGTAAAGTTCTTGGCTAGTTGGGTACGTAGTAGCTTTTGGTTCAGAAGGGATTATGACGTTCTCATATTTATCATAGGATGGCATGGTGTATGCGATATGTTGTGTAGAGACTGAGATTGCATGTATGAGGTCTCGGTTCAGTTCTGGAAGGAAGGTCATAAATTTTTAGGCAGCGTGTACAGTTTCAGATAACTAGATAAATGGTATCACTAATTGGTGTTGCTTGAAGAGGGTATACATTTCAGAAAGGGCAATGTGTTTGAGTTAAGGGTGCTTCATTTGTATTGCGGCGCTCTCTTATTGGATCGACTGCTGATATTCCAGTTTGCTTGATGGAACGGAAGAATTTTAGGGGTATCCCTCGTGCAATGATTGAATATTTGGGATATATTATATATTCGAGTGTTGGAGTTGGGATCAGATATGATAATCGGTGCACTTCATGGACTTCGAGACTGGGAATTTTCATAAATAGATTATTTTGTGGTTGTGGACTATGAAGATGCGAGCAAAGCTAGTTAGATGATAGTATATGCCATGATTCAGTCATTGTGAACTTTCTGAGATTTATCTATCTGGTTTGAGTGACCAGATTTTATTTAGGGTCCATTGGTAGGCCTAGTATGGGTGTGTGTTCTGCACCGGGTTGGAATTGTTGACACCTGAATTGTTATTGTTGAGGGGCGTACCACTCGACTGTCATTGAGTTTATTCGTGTTCTGGAGTTATCTATGAGTTACCCTTCAGTGTTACGAGGAGTTGTGATTATCGGTTATATGCACATATGGTGTGGTTCTAATTGGGCTTTATAGCGGGATTTGATTAAGGTAAGTAATTGGGTATTGCAGGATTGAGACGCATTGGTTATGTTCTTTAGGGTTTGTGTGGCATGGTATCGTCTGATTTCCCCGTGGTTATGGAAATGCACTTTGAGTACTTGATGTCGAATTACGCATGGTTATTGATTTTGAGCAAGGTGTCTTAAAGTATTTCATGTAGTCCAGCATTGGATGAGATCACGCATTGTAGCGGAGTTATGTGGAGATATGATCCTTGGTGTCAAATTCGTGTGTTTTGATTTTACGATGTGTGCCAGGCTTTTAGCGTGGTGTTGTGATGGTCTTGTTGAGCTGGCAGGGATGGTCCTCTCGTGTGAATCTTTTATACAATTTGATTACATTAGGATGTTGCTATTGAGTGCACGAGTTGCACAGGTTATGGCTTTGAATTATATTGATGTGTCATGACATCAGAGTGGTCGTGTTGGATGAGAAGAGGTCATTGGACCTAGAATAAATACTGTCAAAATTGACTACAACATAGTTGGAAGGATAATATCGAGAGTCGACTTAGAAATCTGCTATAATTCCTGTCTGGGAAGGGGGGGGCTTCATGTCTGACTGATCGGACGAATGGTTGCTAGTTTCTACGTGTTTCTTTCATCATCGGTAGTATATGGAAGTGTTAGAGCGAGGCATTGCTTGATAAGAGGTTATGTACCGGTATCGGGTTGTTTTGAGCAGCTATTGTGATTAGGAGTTATCGCTATGGGTGTTTGAGTCATGTGGTATATTATGTGATTACATCTTGGGTTACGGATAGGGCTTGATACAACGTGTTCAGACTTGTTCAGTTTAAAGTTGTGGAATTTTGATATAGTAAATTATTCCAAAAGTGGAAATTTGGTTCTAAGGTTTATGAGTCAGGATTGGATTTCGCAATTCCGATTGTGTTTTGCTTTTGGAACTATATAGGGTAGGGTGACGTGGGATCACCCCAGAATATGTGCATGGTAGGTTACACATCAATTTTGGTGGTGTTTGGAACAACTCTAGGCACGTTCGAGGACGAACGTATGTTTAAGTGGGGGAGAATGTAACGACCCGGTCGGTCGTTCCGTGAGATTAACCATGTTTCCCCTGTTTCGGCCTTGTCATGTGTTAATAAACCTAATTATGATGTATTGGGTCGGTTGGTTCGGGTTCGGAGTGGTCGTGGTGAGAATTGAGACACTTTGTCTCTTGAATTGGCTTAATAGTTGGAAAAGTCAAGGAGTTGACTTATAGGTAAATGACCTCGAAATGTGGATTTTATGGCTCGGATAGCTTCGTTAGGTGACTTGGGACTTAGGAGTATGTTCAGAATGTGGTTTTGATGTCCAGAGTAGAATTAGGCTTGAATTGGCAAAATTGAGTTTTGGCGATTTTCGGTCAGAAGTGAAAAATAGGTTATCGGGTTTGGAATGGAATTCTGGAAGTTGGATCAGGTTCGTAGCGTCATTTTGGATATGTGTGCAAATTTTCAGGTCATTCGGATGTGTTTTGGTTGGTTTTGGCATCATTGGCGAAATGTAGAAATCTCAAAGTTCATAGGCTTGAATGCGAGGTGATTTTGGTGTTTTGGCGTTGTTTCGGGTGTTCCGAGGGTTCGACTAAGTTCAGGTGATCAATTATGACTTGTGGGTACCATAGGTTGAGGTCCCGAGGGACTCGGGATGAGTTCGGATGGTTGTCGGATGAGTTTTTGGCCTTAGAGTGTTGCTGGTGTGTTCTGTCTAGTGATTTCTGCAGGTGCGGAAGGGTGGCCGCAAGTGCGGTCACCACAGGTGCGGAAAGGGCATCGCAGGTGCGGAGTTGGGCAGGTTGAGGTTCATCGCAGATGCGGAGGTGTTACCGCACCTGCGAGCCCGCAGGTGCGGAAAGAGAAGGAATCTAAGGGGGCCGCAAATGCGCACCTGGGACCGCAGGTGCGGGTAAAAGGCCGCAAATGCGGTTCTCCTAGGAAGATCATATAAAAAGAAGCCTCCGCGAATTTTAGCTTATTTCATCAAATATTCATACGGGTTGGAGCATTTGGGAGCGATTTGAAGAGGGAAAATCAAGGGAATTTCGTGGAGGCAAGATTTTTTAACCTAAAACTCGTTTCTATGTGATTATTGGACTCATTTAGGGTGAAATCTATGGAAATATGTGCCTAAATTGGGGTTTTAGGGATTGGAAATTAGTAGACTTTAATTGAGGAAGAAGAGGCAATTGTGATCCGATTTTGATGTTCTTGGTATGTTTAGACTCGTGAAAAGATAAGAATTCTAGTTTTGTGGTTTTTATCGAATTTTGAGACGTGGGCCCGGGATTCGAGTTTGGCCAATTTCGGGATTTGTGCCTAATTGTGATATTTTTTGAATGAGTTTTGTCTCCCTAGCATATATTGATGTTATTAATCTTTTTCTGGTTAGATTCGGAGCATTCAGGAGCTGATTCGAGAGGCAAGAGCATCGCGAAGTAGTTTCAGGCCGGTTTGAGGTAAGTAATGACTGTAAATCTTGTCGTGAAGGTATGAAACCCCGGACTCAGTATTATCTCACTATTTTGGTATGACGCACATATTGGATGATGAGTGTGTGGCGTGCACTTGTTGGGGATTTGGACCTGGTCCTTCCCCTGGGACTATTGAGTTGCGTATTTACTTTTAAATCATATGTTAAATCGTATTTCAGACTACTGTTATATTTGGGGTGTAAGCCGTGTTTGGGGCCTTGTGCCGACCTGTTTAGACCCCTTGGGGGCTATTTTCTGATATTCCTCACTATATTGATTATGATTTACACTCAGTCATACCATGTTAAACTGTTTTCGAAACTCAGACTTGTTTACACTATCTTTGTGATATAAATATTGTTTTGGGTCGAGTACCCCGTTTGTTGATAGCCCGAGTGGCTATTTGATAGGTTTCTGACTTTGTGAGGCCGAATATCATTATTGTGAGGATATTATGGATCGGGCTGCATGCCGCAGCATGTTACATTATTATGATATGTGAGAGGCCGAGAGCCTGGGTGATTTATGCCACGAGATGGCTTGATATTAGCACTTGGGTTGTAGGAGCCCCTCCGGAGTCTGTACACCCTCAGTGAGCGCAGGTACCTATTGAGTGCGAGTGCCGAGTGACGAGTGATTGGGAGGCATGAGTGGCTGTGAGGTTTCCCGAGGGGCTGATTATGGGTGATTGTGAGGCATGCTGAGGGACTGATTCTGAGTGATGTTATGCCCGAGGGACGGTTTATTATTCATGTTTTTTGCCCGTGTGTCTACTTATGATTCATATCATTTTTACACTAAACTTCTGGGACATTTTTCTGAAATTGTTGGAAATTACACTTTTCAAAGGATTTTTACTAAAATTGGCTTTTAAGCGTGATGATTTAATGTATACACTGTTGGAAAGAAAGACTGTGCTTATTCTGAAATGATGATTTTGACTTTATGTATTTCTTACTGCTTAGATCTGATTTATTTTCATTACTACCGAGTTGGCATACTCACATTACTCCCTACACCTTGTGTGCAGATCTAGGTGCTAGGGCAGAGTGAGTTGTCTATCTGTTCCAGAGACTTCACGGAGATTTTTGCGAGGTAGTTGCACGCGTTCGCAACCCTGCTCTCTCTCCTGCTTACTATTATAGAGTTTATTTTTCAGGCTGGTATATTTTCTGGATGCTCATGACCGGTGACTCCGGGGTCTTGGGGGTTGTATTTTAAACATATGGTGTAGCTTTGTCTGTTTAAAAGGTAAGTTAAATGAAACCTTTACGGGTTATCAGTTTAGAAATGATATAAATGAAAGATTCCTTACGTTGAGTGTTAATTTGGCTGGCTTAGTTCCACGATAGGCGCCATCACGACTAGTTTAGGTTTGAGGTCGTGACAGAAACTTTTGGTCATCTCTTCACATGTCTCGATTGACCCTGTGGGTAAGCTACAAAGCCAGTGCTTCGTGTCATCTTTCAATGAAAAGGAGAATGCCCTCAAGTATACCGCACCTTTTGATACTCCATTGTACTGGAAGGTGTTCATGATTTCTTCAACGTCCATCAAATGAGTGTTTGGATCTTCATTCACCTTACCTTTGAAGATACAATTGTTTTGGATGGTTAGAAGCAAACCTTTCTTCAACTTGAAATCTTTTGCTTCTATGGGTGGAGGTCTGATACTTGACACTCCTTGGTTGTAGACCGGTCTAGCATAGTCACCCAATGATCTTCAGTCTTGGGTGTTACATTCTCAAACTGGACTTCAACCAAAGGTCGGTTTAGATTGAATCTTCGACTCCACCAAATTCGATACTCTCCTTAGCAGCTCTCCGGACTGCTTCAGTTGTTATCCGTGTAGCTTCTTGTTGTGCTGCAAAATAACAAGAAGTAAAATATTTAAAAAATGCAATATTAAAAATAGCGATATGACGAATATTAAAGTAAGACCGTGGTACCTGGCCAAACCTTAATGGAGTATATTTTCATCAGATTATTACTACAACATCATCGAGGAATGACCAATTTGGAAAGTTCAAGTTTATCCTTAACATTTTGGGTCCAATATTACTCAAGGAATTACAACTGTCAAATTAAAATGAAGCCACCCCAAGAAATGCAAGACCAAGTACGTAGTACGACATAATCATAGTGCTCCTTGGTTGTTACCAGAATTTTGAGCTTCTCTTTCCACGTTTTCAAAGTGTTGTTCTACTTTAAGATGATGGAAATCCTAGCCCCTAACGTGGAATTTACAACACCACTTCAGCTAACGTTCCTTCCTTAATTCTGTCTTGTTGACATGAAATCTCTACCACTTTCTCTTATTTTACCCTAGTCTCGATCTCCCAATACGATAAAGTTAAATTACATACTCCGTTTGTTTCAAATTAGATAACATATTATTTTTATAGACGGTTCCAAAATAAATAATAAGATTTTGAATTTTAAAATAATTTTAATTTTAAACTTTTTATTTTATTAATTTTATCCTTAATGGGAAATTTTTATAACCACACAAATATCATATCTGTACAAAGTTTTTACCTATTAAACTTTTAAAATCACAAATTTCAAAAGTCTTTTTATTTTAACTTAAACTCCGTGTGGAGTCAATTGATACCCATTCATCAGAAATTATACCGTGTAATATGTTAAATATTATATTTTAATATATATATGTTATGTGTTGATTCTCCTTAATTTTTTCACATGTTTACTCCTCTTAGCGAAATTCTGGCTTGCGAAGGGAAAATGCAACCACTAGTTCCATTCGTGAAACAACAATGAATTGTTGTGGGCACTGATACAAAATCTCTTTTTGCGAATTTTCAAAATGGGACCCTCTTTTTTGTTGGTTTTCGCTTATTGTCAATAGCGTCAAAACATCGTAGTAGTAGTAGTAGTAATCTTTAGTTAATTGTTCAAATCAAGCCGATATTTTCTCCGTAGTTGTGTATTTCAATAGGTGAAATGTTTAGACAAGATTAGAAACTTGAACTAGTGAAAGTTACATTCCCCGTTAAGTGTAATGTCATAATTAAGCTTTAAATGTATTGAACCAGTGATACTTGTTACTGCTGATTTATGAACCAGCTTAAACCACGCCATCTTGGTACATAGTATATTCTCTCCGGTCCAAAATCATATTAACCTTTACTATCTCACATAAATACTCCAACACTATTTATTCCATGGGCAATATAAGAAAAAAATAATTAATTCATTCTCGAAATCTGGAAAAATCAAACCACAAGAAAAAGGCCAAAAAATTATTTATTTTGGACCCGGGGAGTATACAATTTAACAAATTTAAAAAGTAGCAAGTATCATGAGAATTGTAAATTTCTAACTAGTTCTATTTTATAAACGCTTGTCATATGTCTAATTTTGCCAACACTATGAATAATTATTAGTGTATTTTATGAAGGGGGGATCGACAAACTGTTGTTCATGATCTCTTAGTTACGAAGCTGATAAGAGATTGCAAACGTTCCAAGATTCCATTTCTCCAATCAGAAACCGCCTGAAGAAAGAATAACACAAGCAAGAAAAATAATTCACGATTAAAATCATAAAGAAAAATGAATAAAAAATAATTCTTAGTTTCAAGCTTGATCCGTTCACGTGTCCAACGAAGATAGGTTAATAGCAGGGTCCCACGAACAGTCATTTCGAATTGAGAAGGCTAAAGACCAGATACACAGTTACATGCAAACATGTTTCCATAATTTTTCAATATATATCTCAAATCGATCAAGGATACAAAGTTACTGTCACAACCCATGTGAGATGATCTGACTTACAGAACTCTTAACTATTGAGAAATCCACATGCACCGTTTCAATAGTCACATAACTGTTTCTAAGTGAAATAACAAAAGACACAACATGGGCCCGTTTGTCATAAAAAAGGGAGAATTTTAAAAATAATCAGATTTTAAGGTGGTCATTCAAAAATAGTCACAGTTTTAAAAGTAATAAAAATTTAAATATATTTTATGTAAAGATAAATTTAAACGAAAATACTGTTCAAAATCTAAAAATTACTCTAGTATATTATTGTGGAGTTCCCGCATAAGTATACTGCAACTCCAACATATTATAATGGAGTCTGGCGTAAGTATACTGGAACTCCAGTATATTTATACTGGAGTTCCAGCATAAGAATACTAGAACTCCAACATAATATACGAGAGTTCCAGTATAATATACCGGTCCAACATAATATGCTGGACATACATACTGTCATGGGCGGCTTTCCATCCATGCCCCATGACCCCTTGGACGCGCTCCGTGGCGTCTTAGCAAGCCTCCCAACGCCTAGCGCCACGGACGGCCCCGTGGTCTTGGCCGCTCCAAGTGACAAGCGCGCAGGTGCCTCTGTCGCCCCACCAATTTCCCTCGCTAGCGCCCAGCCNTTATTAGGGGGTATCAAGCATTCAAAACTTTCTAGCAAGCAATTCTCTGTACTGGTGTCTCTACCCCTCGACACCGCGTTGCCTTCTTTTGTAAAACTTTTCGCGTGTTGGAGTTCCAGCATAATATGCTGGAAGTTCATACACAGGTGCACCGATCTCCAGTATATTATGCTGGAACTTTCTGTGTTGCAGCAAATTAGTGATTATTTTTCAATGACTTTGCAAACGCTGGCTATTTTTGAATGACCAGACCAAAACTGGCTAGTCCGTGCTATTTTTACAAAAAAAAATTCTTTTTTTTTTCTTTTCTTCGAATTCGTCATGAAATTTTTTGTTCTCACTTTGAAGATGGATTTTTCCAAAATTTTAAAAAGCTGTTTTTTCGAAAAGAAAAAAAAATCACTTCACATAACTCAAAAAAATTGAAAAATAGCCTAAAATTATATTCATATCCAAACACAACTCAAATTTTCAAATACTATTTTCACAAAACAAAAAAAAACAAAAAAAGTTTAACTTTTTCCGAAATTTTACAATTCTTATGTCCAAACGCCCACATAGATTAGTATCTACTTTGAAATCTTGGTTTGAACTTTGAAGTGCAAATCAAATACTTTATTTTCTTTTCTCCTAACTACTAGGTCGACAGTGAAATTAAACTAGCTTTGGTTCGGCCAATATAATTTAATAGTTCCAACTAAATAATTTTTAATTATTAATAGAAAAGATATATTTTAATGACGAAAAACGGCGAACATTGGTTACGCGTCGTTGCAAATTCAACAAGAATAATTGGTGCAGAAAAATGTACTTCTAATTTAAAAAGTGGCTTTAAGAGTCAACTTGTCAATTGACGTAATTCGTGGGGGCTCAAAGTGTAGTAATCAATTAATTGTGAAAGAAGAAAACCAAAGAGCTTTTTCCAGGCGCTTTATTATTGCCGTTATATAAAGGATTCGGGTGACAAAGGTTTACTTTTGCTTTTTACGTAGCAGGCCGGTACAGTATTTGATTCATCAACAATAAAAGAATACTTCAAATCATAATCGCTTATCTAAAAGGGAAAGGAACAACCCGCATACAAGTAATTGGTAAAGTGTAAACCAACCAAATAAAGAAAAGACAAGCCGTGGCCAAAATCAAAACCCACCAAATTTACAAAGCTTTTGCTAAAATACACAAGGCATTTACAATTTTCGACTTTTCCTTTTTTCTTTTTTTGGGGTAAATTTCTTTTCTATTTCGTCCATAATTTGTGCTTTGTTGGACTGGTATGATACAAAAACAAAGAAACAAACAAAAGAGGAACATGTAGGGACAGTTCAGACTGACACACCAGAGGTTCTTGCTACTGTTGTTGCAGCGGCGTTACCGGATCTTGGTTGCCGTAGAAGATCAATCAGTGTCTCTGCCTGTCCGCAATTATACACATTAAAATACGACAAAAACGCAAGACATACAAGTACTTTACAATAATTAAACACTTACGTTAATCTAATAAATTATACTTTATCCCTACTTAAGCAAAATAAATCAAATTTTTTATACACTCACCTATCCCACTTACTTCATCTTTAAATCATTGTACAGTATATTTTACTCTTAGGTTTTGTCCTTCTCTTTTTCCTTTCTTAATCATTAGGTAACAGGTAGAAGGAACACTTTTGTGTAAAAAGGAAAGAGTCAGCATTATATTAAATATGTTACAGATAAAAATAGAAGTATGTATGAATCCGTCTTTGCTTACTAAACGTGTGGACAATAGACGGCCAAGTCTTAACACTGCCTTAATTAACACTATAATTTAAAATTTTCGATACTCTTATTCAAAACTAAGAATATTTAGAAAGAACATCTAATAAATGTACGAATTTTAGCCAAAATTTTGTTCTCTAAAGAGCTACAGCTATGGGCAAAAACACATTGTTAAAGCAGCTTTCTTTGTACAACTAAGCTTAGTGCTAAGCTAACTTAATAAAAAAGTTTAACCGATGAACTAATTACATCATTAATATCTCATGACAATATTAATGATTGGATAAGAACATTCAAATGCAATCGATTAACATTTAACTACTGCTCGTACCTTATTCCCTCCTATCCAAAATAAGTGATTTTTGTGGTCCAAAATAAGTGATTTTTTCAAATTTTAGAGATGAATTAATTATTTTTTTCCTACATTATCCTTGGAGTAAATATTGGAATATGTGTTAGAAGTGTTTATGTGAGATAACAAAGGTTAATATGGTCAAGTTAATTGTAATTAATATTAAAAAGTGAATTTTTTTAATTTGTGTGAAAACATACCGAGAAAAAAAAAAACCATTATTTTGGGATGGAGCGAGTATATTTTTAAGCTAGTTAAGGTAGGTATGGATTCTCGATATTCGTTTCTGATATGGTCGAATTAAAAAAAAACAGAAATAGACTATTTAATATTTTTTTTACGAAAATATGTTTACCTTTCGTTTAGCGCGACTGGTACCGGATTGCGACAAAGCTACCAAAGGAGGAATGGCTCCTTCGCGAGCCACCATAGTACGATACGCCACGCTGTCCTCACACAGCTGTAACAGTATCGAAACAGCAATTTCCTTCTGCCGTTGTGTTCCAACCTCCACGATCTCCACCAGCACCGGAATTCCACCTTCCTCCACCAGCGCGGCCCTTGCCTCCGTCACTGATATTAATACGCTCACTACGAACGCCGATTTATCCACCATGTTTGAACTGAAATCCGCCATTAGTTCAACCAAAGGCTTCATCACGCCAGCTTGTACTGCTCTCACTTTGTTCTCCTTCACGGAACACAGAGAATATAGAGCCGTTGACGCGTCCTTTTTGCCGCGGAAGTTTCCAGTTTCTAGAAGGTCCACTAGCGGAGGTATTGCACCTGATCTTCCGATTGCAATTTTGTTCTCTTCAACTTGCGATAACCGGAGAAGAGCGCAAGCCGCGTTCTCTCTAGCTGTAGAGTTCCCAATTTTAAGCGCTCGAACTAGCGGTTTAATTGCTCCAGATGCAGCGATGAGTTCCTTATTCTCGTCGCAAAGTGACAGGTTGAGAATTGCCGTGACGCCGTTTTCCTGAAGCTGAGGATCGGAGGACGCAATAAGAGAAATCAACGGTTTAATTGCTCCGGCTCGAGCTATTTTGATACGATTTTCCGGTTTGTTCTTCGCGAGGAGTCTAATCTCCGTTGCTGCTTGCTTTTGCTCGTCGATTGAACTTGACTCGAGACCGGAGACAAGTTGTTCGATTAATTCATCGGAGTTTTCAGAAGCGCAAGACAAAAATAATCGGCGGCTTTGTGAAGAAGTGGTTGGAAACTCGCCGGATCTATCACTGTTGCAATCACTGAAAGCTGAGGAACTCACATTAATACTTAGATCGGTGAAAGTTCTTCCCAAATAGGTAAAATTTGATTGAACTTCAGTCTCCATTATTGGAGATTATGCTTATAGTTTGTCAACTATCGTCGCCGTTAAATTTTCTCCGGCGAGTGTTATATTGGAAAATGAGAGGCTTAAAACGACCGCGTTTCGGTGGCTGTAACCGTCAAAGAGAGAAGGCAATTGTTTTGGTCAAATGCGGACGAAGAAGAATATAAGAGGGAGTGGATTAGGGCCTAGGAGGAAGTGCGGACACGTGGTTGACCGTACCGAATCACAGTCCCTTAGCACGTGTGAACGTCTCTTTATACGCGTGCCTAGGAGGTACCCCATTTGTTACAATCAGAACGTCTCTTCTTTTTCCCTTTCTCTTCATGTCCTTTTTTCGCTTAATAAAAACAGTAATAATGGCTAATTGGCTATCTGTTAAAATGGTATTACTAATTACTATATGTCTGATCAAATATCTCAACAATATTAAAGTTCCATTTATTTTAAAATAATGTACTATTCCTAGGATTAAAATGTGGTACCATTTAGACATTAGAAGTAACTAATCTGCTCGTTTTTGTAGAAGATACTTTTTAAATTCACTTACATTTCAAAGTTTTGGGACTTGGTTCATGTACCAAATATCATTCGAAACAGCGTATAATTAAAGTGATATGTTGGTACAAAACAAGACGTGAGCACGTAATTTTTTACCTACTATATAGTCCTATAAAACTTAATAAATTATTTAGTTTTATGGATTTTATTGAATTTCAGTGATATTTGTGAATTAATTTTGCATTGCATAATCATAATTCGTCTTTTAAATTTATAAATGATTTAAAAGTGCATAATTAGGTGCATAACCTTTATCATTATTTAAATAATAACGAAAACGTGATTATCTGACATAAAGTAAGTTTAATGTTTAATTTCTTGATTTAACTACTTTTTCTTAACAAAATTGTGAAATTTGTCCTTTAAATGATTAGGAGTAAATTAAATGGTGTGACTCTTAATTAATTCATTTATAATTTGACAAAGACTAGGTTAGAACTAATTACTATATTTTTGAGTTTTAATTTAATTTAAATTAATTGATTGAGTTTAGATTTACAGAAAATGAGTTTTAAAAAAACGGACCTGGGCTGGAATTGCCCAGGCCCAAGCTTCTTTACCCGGTCCAGCCCAATAGAGACCAAGTCGGTCAGCCCCCCTACTATACTAAACGACCCTGTTTTTTCTAAAGAAATGATCCCAGTCGTTGATCTATTTTGATCTAACGGTTGGGAACTCAAGGATCATTAACTATTAATATGTACAAACACTCCCCACCCCACCCCCCATTTCACCTGGAAGTCTAACGCCCTACCCTCCTCACCGACTCCCTTCCTCTCTCTAAAACCCCGCCTGTCTCCGCCGCCCCCCGCACTTCTCCGCCGGCCGGAAATCGTCAACGGCGGCGGAGCTCCACCAAACAGCCTCAAATTTTTACCTTATGACCGGTTCTTCACCCTCAACCACACCCCACCGTTAGTTTTCCCAAAACTTACCCTAGAATAAGTAATTTCAGATCTAAGATTCCAAAACCCTATTTCTCCCATGCACACTGGTTCAAGGATCTTCAATGGCTCGGGCCTGCATGAGTCGATAGCTCTTGATGAGAGCTATCGATTCATGCGGGTTCGGATCATTTCCAACCCCGCCGAAGTCTGGCCAAAAGTCCGGCGAGTCAAATTTTCCGGCCAAACCCCTCAAATGGGTATTTTCCCCATCCTTTCCCTCTGTTTGCTTCTTTTTTATTTTTTATTTTTTATTTTTATTGAAATCATGTATATGGTTGTGTAATCATCACTGTTTTAGGCTAGTTTTCTTTCTTGTTTGTTCTGTTACTATTTGCTCCTGCTTATTCATGTTTTATTTTTGATTAATCTAGGTTCTTTAGTAATCATGTGTGTGTTTGCTTCTTTTTCCTTGATCCGTTAATTGATTTTGTTTATTAAGTTCATTTGTATGTGTTTAAACTAATTGAACCATTCTTAGGTAGTTTGAGTAACTTAGCATAGGTTTTAATATTAGTTTAAGCTCTGAATATATGTCATAGCAGTCATGTTTAATTTGTTCTCGCCGATTAATATCATGATTGATCACTGGCATTCATATATGTGTTTGTTTTTGCTACTAATTCGTTGGGTTAATTAACTCGCATTGATGAGTATATAAGTAGTCTGGAATTCTTTGATTGGTAGGTTTTCCTAACCTACGTTTTTTTTTAGGCTAATTACTTCTGAAAACTTTGGTCATTGATTAGATATACTTTTAAAACTAGGATAGCTAACCACATAATTAGAAACTAATTAACTAATTGGGTTAGTTATCCAACCTAAAATCCTAAACAAGGCTGAAATCAGTAAGTAATTGAGGAACCCTTAACTAATTAAGTCCTAATACTAGTTAAGAAGAACTATCAGTTTTAATTAACTAAGGTAAGCTAATTAGGATTAACTAACCCAAGTTAATAGTTAACCCCAATCAAACCTAACCCTAGTTACCTAAGGGTAATTCTAGGACTCTAAGGGGTATTTTAGGACTTTAATTGAAGGAATCTTGGGTGTAACAACCCAAGAACCTTCTAGAATTGGAAAATCAGATTTTAAGGGGTTAATAAGGTAATTGTAGGGGCTGTGAATCTTCTAGAATGAGGCAGTTGTCCCAAAAGATCAGGGTGACAGCTGCCTTTGTACTATTTCAGCCCATTTGGATAGGGAATATGCTAAGCATATCCCATCCGAAATCCCCTTATATATAGACCCACTTTTTACCATTAAGAGGACCTTCTTTTACAATCTCTTAGCTGCAAAAAAAAAACATCTGAAAACACATAAAAATCAGAGTAGTTGTTATTCATAAACGAAAATTTCCAAAAAATATTAGTAGAAAACAAACAGAAGTCTGATTTCTCTTTGAACAAAGTTCATCAATATATTGTTTGGTTCTCAGTTTCTATTTCTTCTTTGGGATTCTGATTTTTGGGAGCTTTAAGTATTCATATTCAAAACTTCTGGGTCAATTCCTGCTGGGCTGTTTGTTTTTTGGGTTTTCTGTTTGCTGTTGCTGGGGTTTTTCTTCCTTTTGCTGACTGCCATCTTTGCTTGACCTTTATTTGGTCAAGTTTTTGTTATCTTTCTCTTTGAAAAGGTATGTAACAATTCACTCTTAATAAAATTTTCAGATTTGAATCTTTGTCTTCTATTTGCTGTGTTAATCTGTTGTTTTGTTTTGTAACTGAAATTTCTTTCTTCTTTGTTGTATAAAAATCTGAAGATGTAATGATCAAACATTCAAGGGTATGCTTAACATATCAGTTAGCTTATGGGTAGATGAACTTGATGTAGTTGTCATCTTTTGAAGTTATTTTGTTGGTATGTGATTAGTAGAGTTTGCTTTGTGTCTGCCTCAGTTTTTACTGAGATAAACTGGACTAGGGTAGATGAATTTGACCTTCTAATGGTCAAATTCACCCCATAGTAGTGCACAAAACATTAGTTATTTGCTGAAAATTACCACTTAAGGGTACAAAATGTGTAATTGAAAAGGGCCTTAAGGTAGGGAATCTGAACCCCCAAATGGTCAGATCCACTCCTTAAAAGTGCCTAGAATAGTCAAAGTCCTTGTATGGAAACTTGCTGAAGTTGATTGTGTATTTCCTAAACATAGGGTGAATATTAAAAGTCTAATAAGTTGGCATCACTGGTGTTAAATCTGTCCTTCTCCATGGTCAGGTTCAGTCTAGGAAGAATGCACAAAAAAAAATATTTTTTAGTATTGTATAGTATAACATTATTAGAATCAAATCTGACCCATTAATGGTCAGATTTGTTCTATAGAATACATAACATACTAGTTCTGTTTGGTTGTTTAGAAGAATGCAAACATAGGCTCAAGTGTATATCCAGAAAGGATTCAAGCCGGAATAACCAGTTAAAAATTGTATTGTCAGCTGTGATGACCCAAAAGGTCATCCCGTGTAATGTTATCTAAATCTGTGTTTCGAGACCGTGAAAGCCTCTTTTTATCTCACCTCGATGTGCGTGTGCAGCCCGGGTGTGTAGCCGGGAAGTCGTAAAGTGGAAAATTGATTAAATGATGATTTTATATTAATTATTTGAGTAAGTTGACTTTGGTCAATATTTTTGATAAACGGACCGGAACCCGAAAATATGGGACTTGGGCGTATGCCCGGAATCGAATTCCGAGGTCCCAAGTCCGAGAAATGAATTTTTAAAGAAAAATTATTTTCTGAAAAATATAAAGATTTTTTAAAATGAAATTTGATGTGAAACCTGTGATATCGGGCCCGTATTATGGCTCCGGAGCCCGATACAGGTTTGATATGACTTATATGTGCTATCTGTGAAATTTGATAAGAAACAGACTTAGTTTGACGTGATTCGGATCAAAAATGGAAATTTTAGAAGTTTTGGAAGTTTAAAGAAATTTCATTGATTTTGATGTTTAATTCGATGTTTATGATGTTATTTTGGTGTTTTGGTTACTCGAATAAGTCTGTAGGATGTTTCTGAAGTTGTGTGTATATTTGTTTTTGAGCCCCGAGGGCTCGGGGGAGTTTCGGGTAGGTGTCAGGGTGCAAAAACCTTAGAACATCTGGTGTGATATTGTTGTTGCTGGTGTCCAGGTATTTTGCCCTATGCAAACGCTCTCAAGGGAGTGCGAACGCACAGGGTAAAGTGGGGTCTGGGGTCAGGGTAAACTTGTACTGTGCGAACACACCACATAGAATGCGAACGCGGAGGGTAAGTTTGGGGACGCTGTGCGAACGCACCATGTAGGTCGCGAACGCACATCATAAGAGGGGTACCTGGGGGGGCTGGGTATCAATTACTCTATGCGAACGCGGCCCCACAATCGCGAACCCACAGGCCTGTGAACTTAAACCTCCGCGAACGCGGCCTGGGTCCCGCGAACGCGGAGAGTAATTTTTCCCAGTTATTTTTCATACCCAAAACAGAATGCATACGGGATTTTCCACCATTTTCATAAACCTCTTCTTCCCTAACTCTCTTAGGCGATTTTGGAGCATTTTTTCACCATAACCTCTTAGGTAAGTGATCTTCAACTTGTCTTCTTCCATTTTCATCAACATTATATTAGATTCTAGGCCTAAAATCATGGAATTAAAGGGTAGAAATTAGGGATTTGGGTAGAGTTAGGGCTCTTTGAATATTTGGGAATTTGACCTCGTTTTGGGGTCGGATTTCAAAACAAATTATATATTCGGGCTCGTGGGGGAATGGGTGATCGAGTTTTGGTCCGAACCTCGTGTTTGAACCAAGCGAGCCCGGGGTCGATTTTTGGAAATTTGGGAAGAATGTTGGGAATTCTATAATTAAGCTTTGGAATTGAATTGTTAAGCAATTATTGATGTTATTGAGTAAATTATGTCTAGATACCGATTGATTCGGAGTCGGGTTCGAAAGGAAAAGCGGTGCTAGAGACTTGATTCGGATTCTTGGAGTCGAGGTAAGTGTTTGGCCTAACCTTAGCTTGAGGGAATAGGTATTGAGTCTTATTTTCTATGTGATAATTCCATGTCCAACATATAGGTGAGGTGACGAGTTCCTATATGTCGTGGTCAAGCATTCTCGTGAGTCAAATTTTGTGATATATGTGATTTTCTGTTGATATTCTCCGTGTTATGAAGTAATTGTCACTTTGGAAGTTATGTACCTGAGGGTAATTCATGATTTAGAATATTGTTGATTATTCGTTCGGTTGAGGATTATTTGTTAAGTTGTACCTCTGAGTGAGATTGGTTATAGTTGTGTCCCTTGTCAGGACGGTAGTATTCTTGTTGAACATTTCTGTGTATTTAAGGTTTATTGTTATGGATTTCCCTGTCAATCTGTTGTTTTTATATTTATTTATGCACGAGGGGACATGCCGTGCCGTTTCTGTTTATTTATTGCTTAGAGTTGTTAATTCCTGTTGTTATTTATACATGTCAGTTGTTATCTTGTTCTGTCATTTCAGTGAAGTTTTGCCCCTTCTCCCCAGCATGTTAGCTCCATTTTTGCG
The DNA here is from genome assembly GCA_005239495.1 of Nicotiana undulata. NCBI lineage: Eukaryota > Viridiplantae > Streptophyta > Magnoliopsida > Solanales > Solanaceae > Nicotiana > Nicotiana undulata. The sequence continues at coordinate 49,589 of ML257516.1, forward strand.
CTTAACTGTTTATTTCTTGTCATTACCTCTTTATTACATTATTGAACTGCACATGTATTTGTTATTTATCGTGTCCTAGCCTCGTCACTACTTCGCTGAGGTTAGGCTCAGCACTTACTCAATACATGGGGTCGGTTGTACTGATGCTACACATGCACTTCTTTATGTTGTGCAGATTATAGCGCCGGACCCAGTAGACATTGAGCAAGGGAATATCCTTCAGTCCACAAGCGACACCGAGGTAGACCTGCAGGCGTCCGCAAGCCTTGGTGTCACCATATATCTCTTCCCTTTCTATCTTATCTTGTATTTCTAGACAGTTGCACCTGTTTATTTCAGACTCTTGTTTTTAGTAATCTTAGATTGTCCGTGAAATTGTGAAACCAGTTCTGGGGGTTTATGTACGGAATTTCGTGAGATTAATTATATTAAGTTGTTAAATTCTTAGCTTCCGCATTCTTACTCATTTGTTCATGTTTATTGTTTTTCTTTTAGATGTCATTAATAAAGAAATAAGTAAATTTAACCAAAGTGTTGGCTTGTCTAGCGGGTTCAACGTTAGACGCCATCACGGCCTGAAGGTGGGATTTCGGGTTGTGACAAGTTGGTATCAGAGAACTAGGTTGCTTAGGTCTCACAATTCACGGACAAACTTGGTAGAGTCTGAGGGATCGGTACGGAGACGTCTGTACTTATCCCCTAGAGCTGCAAAGTTAGGAATAACTTCACATTACTTCTTCTCTATCGTACGATATGAATTCTAAATACTAATTGAGTTTCTATTTTATTCTCTCGCAGATGGCGATATTCTCTCGCAGATGGAGAGAACGCGTGCTTCACTAGGTTCCGATCAGCAGCCCGATACTCCAGTCGCAGCTCTTACGAGGGTCCGAGGACAAGGCCGTGCTAGAGGCCGAGGCCGGTGTAGGGCTCAGCCCAGAGCAGCAGCCCTAGTGGAGGATCCTCAAGTAGAGTTTGCCGAGGAGATTCCTGCTCGGACAGTTCCAGTTGGACCAGCTCAGGTCCCAGAGGGGTTCATTGCCACCCTGGTACTTCAGGACGCTCTGGTCCGCTTAGTGGGCCTTATGGAGAGTGTGGCTCAAGATGATCTTCTTCCTACAGCACCAGCCGTCTCTCTGGCTGGGGGAGGGACCCAGACTCCTGCTACCCGCACACCAGAGCAGCTAGCTCCTCAGTTCCAGACTCCAGCACCTCAGACAGCTGGAGTAGCTAAGCCAGGGATTGTGGCACCGGCAGTTGAGAGAGCACCTATGTCGGAAGATGCCCTATGGAGATTAGATTGGTTCACCAAGTTATTCCTTACTACTTTTACTGGTGCACCATCATAGGATCCCCAAGATTACTTGGATAGTTGCTACGAGGTTCTCCGGAACATGGGCATTGTGGAGACCAATGGGGTTGATTTTGCTACATTTCATCTTTCTAGTACCGCCAAGACTTGGTGGAGGGACTATTGCCTGAACAGACCAGCTGGGTCTTTGCCCTTGACTTGGGCTCAGTTCTCCGAGTTATTCTTTGGGAAGTTTCTTCCAGTCACCCGGAGAGAGGACTATCGGAGGCTGTTTGAGCGCCTCCAGCATGGATCTATGATTGTTACACAGTACGAGACCATGTTCATCACTCTGGCCCTACATGCTATCATGATACTCTCCACTGATCGAGAGAGAGTGAGGAGGTTTATTGAGGGTCTAGCTCAGCCTATTAGACTTCAGATGGCCAGGGAGACAGGTACTGATATTTCATTTCAAGATGCGGCCGATGTGGCTAGGCAGATTGTGATGGTTTTGGAGGGCAGTGGTCAGGGGTATGAAAAGAGACCTCGTCATTTCGGTCATTTTAGTGGTGCCTCCTCTGGAGGCAGAGATTCTTTTGGCAGAGGTCATCCTCCCAGACCATTCCAGTCGGCACTTCAGGTATCCCGCAATGCACCATCAGCTCCTATCAGTGCACCGCCGATTCAGAGCTTCCAGGGTGGTTATTCTGGTTGACAGGGACAGTTTCAGGGCCAACATCCAAGGTATTGTTTCACTTGTGGTGGTGTGGGGCACATTTTCAGGTATTGCCGTCGAGGTTCTTGTGGTTCTCAGTATCAGGGTTCCCGTGCTATAATTCCCGCACCAGGTGCAGCCCTGCCCCCTCAGCCAGCTAGGGGTGGAGGTCGAGGTGCCAGAGGTGGAGGACAGACATATAAAGGTGGAGGATAGGCCACAATAGGTAGAGGTCAGCCCGCAGTAGGCCGACCCAGAGATGTTCAGGTTGGAGGGGCTCCGCACCGATGCTAAGCTATTCCTGCCAGGCCTGAGGCTGAGGCCTCTAATGCAGTCATTACATGTATGGTTTCAGTTTTCATCAGAGATGCTTCGGTTTTATTTGATCCGGGTTCTACATTCTCCTATGTGTCTTCATATTTTGCCCCTTATCTGAGTATGCCTCGTGATTCCCTGAGTACTTCTATATATGTGTCTACACTGGTGGGTGACTCTATTGTGGTAGATCGAGTCTACCGTTCATGCTTAGTGGTCATTGGTGGTCCGGAGACCCAGGTAGATCTTTTGCTTCTTGATATGGTTGACTTCGATGTTATATTGGGGATGGGTTGGTTATCTCCCTATCATGCTATTCTGGACTGTCATGCCAAAATTGTGACCTTGGCCTTACCAGGAGTACCTCGTTTGGAGTGGAGAGGGACTCCTAGTCATTCTTTCGGTAGAGTTATTTCATATTTGAAGGCTCAACACATGGTCGAGAAGGGTTGTTGGCCTATTTGGCCTATGTTCGTGATTCTAGTGCCGAGGTTCCTTCTATGGAGTCTGTGCCCGTGGTCCGTGAGTTTCAAGAGGTATTCCCTGCTGACCTGCCGGGTATGCCACCCGACAGGGATATTGACTTTTGCATTGAGTTGGCTCCGGGCACTCAGCCCATTTCTACTTCGTCGTATCGTATGGCTCCGCCAGAGTTGAAGGAGTCGAAGGATCAGTTGCAGGATTTTTTGGATAAAGGCTTCATTAGGCCTAGTGTTTCTCCTCGGGGTGCCCCAGTGTTGTTTGTTAAGAAGAAAGATGGCTCAATGAGGATCAAGGTTACTATTAAGAATAAGTATCCTTTGCCGAGGATTGATGATTTATTTGACCAGCTTCAGGGTGCTACAGTGTTTTCCAACATAAACTTGAAATTTGGTTACCATCAGTTGAGTATTAGGGCGTCTGATGTCCCTAAGACCGCCTTTCACACTCGGTATGGGCATTATGAGTTCTTGGTGATGTCATTTGGGTTGACAAATGCCCCCACTGCTTTCATGGAGTTGATGAACCGAGTGTTCAGGCCCTTTTTGGACTCATTTGTGAATGTTTTCATTGATGATATCTTGATTTACTCTCGTAGGCGAGAGGAGCATGAGCAGCACCTTCGAGTCGTCCTCCAAACTCTGAGGGATAGTCAGTTGTATGCCGAATTTTCTAAGTGTGAGTTCAAGTTGAGTTCAGTGGCATTTTTGGGCCATGTTATGTCGGCAGAGGGTATTCAGGTGGATCCCAAGAAGATTTCAGCAGTCAGAGATTGGCCTAGACCCACCTCAGCTACAGAGATTCAGAGTTTCTTGGGCTTAGCAGGTTATTATCGCCGCTTTGTGGAGGGTTTTTCATCTATTGCAGCCCCGATGAACAGGTTGACTCAGAAGGGTGCCTAGTTCAGGTAGTCAGATGAGTGTGAGGCGAGCTTTCAGAAGCTCAAGACATCCTTGACCACGGCACCGGTGTTAGTTTTGCCCACAGGTTCAGGGGCATATACCATGTATTGTGATGCTTCACGGTTTGGACTTGGTGCAGTGTTGATGCAGGATGGCAAGGTTATAGCTTATGCTTCACGTCAGTTGAAGGTTCATGAGAAGAACTATCTAGTTCATGATTTAGAGTTAGCAGTTATTGTTCATGCTTCAAAGATTTGGAGGCATTATCTGTATGGGGTGCCGTGTGAGGTGTTCACGGATCATATGAGTCTGAAGTATCTATTCAAGCAGAGGGAGTTGAATATGAGGCAAAGAAGATGGTTGGAGTTGTTGAAGGACTATGACATTACCATCTTATATTATCCGGGGAAGGCCAATGTGGTGTCCGATGCTTTGAGCCAGAAGTAAGCCAGTATGGGTAGTCTTGCTTATATACCAATCGAAGAGCGACCGTTTTCTTTAGATGTTCAGGCTTTGGCCAACCGGTTCATGAGATTGGAGGTTTCTGAGACTGGCAGTGTTTTGGCCCATACTGTGGCCCGTTCTTCATTGTATGATCGTATTCGGGTCGGACAATATGATGATCATCATTTATGTGTTCTTAGAGATACGGTCCGCCACGGAGGTTCCAAGCAAGTCACAGTTGATGATGAGGGAGTTTTGAGGATGCAGGGTCGTATTTGTTTACCTGATGTTGATGGTATTCGTGAGTTGATATTGTAGGAGGCCCATAGTTCCCGGTATTCCATTCATCCGGGCGCCGCAAAGATGTACCAGGATTTGCGGCAACATTATTGGTGGCAGAGGATGAAGAAGGATATTGTAGCATATGTAGCTCGGTGCTTGAATTGTCAGCAGGTTAAGTACGAGTACTAGAGACCCGACGGTATGATGCGGAAGATTGAGCCTCCCGAGTGGAAGTGGGAGCGTATGACCATGGATTTTGTAGTTTGACTCCCACAGACTCAGAGGATGTTTGATGCGGTGTGGGTCATTGTGGATAGGCTGACCAAGTCAGCACATTTTAATCCTGTATCAGTTTCGTATTCGGCGGAGAAGTTGGCAAAAATCTACATGAGGGAGATTGTTCGATTGCATGGTGTGCCCGTGTCCATTATATCTGACCGAGGTACTCAGTTTACCTCTTATTTCTAGGGAGTATTTCAGCGAGAGTTGGGCACACGGGTTGAGTTGAGCACATCATTTCATCCTCAGACGGACGGACAGTCCGAGTGTACTATTCAGATCTTGGAGAATATGTTGCGGGCATGTGTCATTGACTTTGGAGGTTCATGGGACCAGTTCTTGCCTTTAGTTGAGTTTGCCTACAACAACAGCTATCAGTCGAGCATTCAGATGGCTCCGTATGAGGCGTTGTATGGTAGGCGGTGTTAGTCGCTAGTCGGGTGGTTCGAGCCGGGAGAGGCTAGATTGTTGGGTTCAGAGTTAGTCCAGGATGCCTTGGACAAGGTGAAGATCATTCAGGATAGACTTCGTACAGCTCAGTCCAGGCAGAAGAGTTATGCGGGCCGCAGAGTTCATGATTTGGCATTTATGATAGGAGACCAGGTATTTCTTTGGGTGTCGCCCATGAAGGGCGTGATGAGGTTCGGAAAGAAGGGCAAGTTGAGCCCTAGGTACATTGGTCAATTTGAGATTCTGGACAAGGTAGGAGAGGTGGCCTACAGACTTGTTCTGCCACCTAGTTTGTCAGCCGTGCATCCGGTGTTTTATGTATCTATGCTTCGGAGGTATATTGCCGATCCATCTCATGTGCTTAACTTCAACGGTGTCCAGTTGGACAAGGATTTGACCTATGTGGAGGAGCCGGTAGCCATATTAGCTCGGTAGGTTCGTCAGTTGAGATCGAAGAGTTATCCTTCGGTTCGTGTTCACTGGAGAGGTCAACCTGTTGAGGTAGCTACCTGGGAGTCCGAGTCCGATATGCGGAGCCGATATCTCCACATTTTCCCCGATTCAGGTACCACTCTATGTCCGTTCGACGACGAACGTTTGTTTTAAATGTGGAGATTGTGATGACCCAAAAGGTCATCCCATGTAATTTTAGCTAAATCTGTGTTCCGAGGACGTGAAAGCCTCCTCTTATCTCACTTCGATGTACGTGCACAGCCCGGGCGTGTAGCCAGGAAGCCGTTAAGTGGAAAATTGATTAAATGATGATTTTATATTAATTATATGAGTAAAGTTGACTTTGGTCAACATTTTTGGTAAACGGACCCAGACCCATAATTTGACGGTCCCGGAGGGTCCGTAGAAAAATATGGGACTTGGGCGTATGCCCGGAATCGAATTCTGAGGTCCCAAGTTCGAGAAATGAATTTTTAAAGAAAAATTATTTTCTGTAAAATATAAAGGTTTTTGAAAATAAAATTTGATGTAAAACATGTGATATCGGGCTCGTATTATGGTTCCGGAGCCCGGTACAAGTTCGATATGACTTATATGTGCTATCTATGAAATTTGGTAAGAAACAGACTTAGTTTGACGTGATTCAGATAAAAAATGGAAGATTTAGAAGTTTTGGAAGTTTAAAGAAATTTCATTGATTTTGAGGTTTAATTCGATGTTTATGATGTTATTTTAGTATTTTGATTACTCAAATAAGTCCGTAGGATACTTTTGAAGTTGTGTGTATATTTAATTTTGAGCCTCGAGGGCTCGGGGGAGTTTCGGGTAGGTGTCGGGGTGCAAAAACCTTAGAAAATCTGGTGTGATATTGTTGTTGCTGGTGTCTAGGTATTTTTCCATATGCGAACGCACTCAAGGGAGTGCGAACGCATAGGGCAAAGTGGGGTCGAGTCAGGGTAAATTTGTACTGTGCGAACGCACCACATAGGATGCGAACGCGGAGGGTAAGTTTTGGGACACTGTGCGAACGCACCATATAGGTCGCCAACGCACAACATAGGAAGGGTACCTGGGGGGCTGGGTATCAATTACCCTGTGCGAACGCGGCCCCACAACCGCGAACGCACAGGCCTGTGAACTTAAACCTCCGCGAATGCGGACTGGGACCCACGAACGCAGAGAGTAATTTTGCCCAGTTATTTTTAATACCCAAAACAGAATGCATACGGGATTTTCCCACCATTTTCATAAACCTCTTCTTCCCCAACCCTCTTAGGCAATTTTGGAGCATTTCTTCACCATAACCTCTTAGGTAAGTGATCTTCAACTTGTCTTCTTCCATTTTCATCAACATTATATTAGATTCTAGGCCTAAAATCATGGAATTAAATGGTAGAAATTAGGGATTTGGGTAGAGTTAGGTTTTTTTGAATATTTGGGAATTTGACCTCGTTTTCGGGTCGAATTTCAAAACAAATTATATATTCGGGCTCGTGGGGGAATCGGTGATCGAGTTTTTGTCCGAACCTCGTGTTTGGACCAAGCAGGCCCGGGGTCGACTTTTGGAAATTTGGAAAGAATGTTGGAAATTCTATAATTAAGCTTTGGAATTGAATTGTTAAGCAATTATTGATGTTATTGAGTCAATTATGTCTAGATATGATTGATTCAGAGTCGGATTCGAAAGGAAAAGCGGTGCTAGAGGCTTGATTCGGATTCTTGGAGTCGAGGTAAGTGTTTGGCCTAACCTTAGCTTGAGGGAATAGGTATTGAGTCTTATTTGCTATGTGATAATTCCATGTCCAACGTATAGGTGAGATGACGAGTTCCTATATGTTGTGGTCAAGCATGCCCGTGAGTCGAATTTCGTGATATACGTGATTTTCTATTGATATTCTCTGTGTTATGAAGTAATTGTCACTTTGGAAGTTGTGTAGTTGAGGGTAATTCATGATTTAGAATATTGTTGATTATTCGTTTGGTTGAGGATTATTTGTTAAGTTGTACCTCTTAGTGAGATTGGTTATAGCTGTGTCCCTTGCTGGGACGGTAGTATTCTTGTTGAACATTTCTCTGTATTTAAGGTTTATTGTTGTTGATTTTCATGTCAATCTGTTGTTTTTATATTTATTTATGCACGAGGGGACATTCCGTGCCGAGTGATTATTTATTTATGCACGGGGGGACATTCCGTGCCGAGTTTATTTATGCACGAGGGGACATTCCGTGCCGAGTGATTATTTATTTATGCACGAGGGGACATTTCGTGCCGAGTGTTTTTGTGAGGTTATAGCACGAGGGGACATGCCGTGCCGTTTCTGTTTATTTATTACTCAGAGTTGTTAATTCCTGCTGTTATTTATACCTTTCAGTTGTTATCTTGTTCTGTCATTTCATTGAATTGTTGCCCCTTCTCCCCGGCATGTTAGCCCTATTTTTGCGCTTAACTGTTTATTTCTTGTCATTTCCTCTTTATTACATTATTGATATGCACAGGTATTCATTATTTGTATACAAAAAGGAATTTCGAAGTGTATACAAAAATGTGAATTTGATGTTCAAAAATGTTCTTAAGATTCCAGAATTTACAAAAATATGTAGGACTCAATATGCATGAATTGTGAATCAAATAGCATGAATTTAGGCCATTTGAAATCGATAAAATTATTCAATCAACGTCCTATTGTAGTTGAATGTGTCTATTTGACTTTTTGAATATGTTACTTGTGAATTAGTAAATCTAGATCCTTTGTAGTTAAGCATGCCTTAATAGCTTTACATAACTTTATTCTCTTTGCAAAAAATAGCCAAAATTACGATGGCCTAAAGTGATCAATTTGGGCTAAATTCGGCCATAACCCAATCTCATGACTTAATTTAGGAGTTACTCTAGATATAGTGCATCTCAAAAAGCCTTTTAGATAGTGATTACCTTAAACTTAGAAAAATAAATTAATCATCAAAGTATACGTTTTACATAACTTTGAATGAAACTAATTAAAAATACCTTTTCTCAATTTTGTATACGTTTACGTAACACAAATAAAAGACTAAAATGAACACTCGCAGAGACACTTTTAGGAACGAAAAAATTATCGGAATTACGTACACGCACGCGTGACGTGATTTCGGTTTTTTTTTACAAAAAACCAAAATATGCGCTTGCGCAATTTTATTTATCTCTTTAAATGAATTCAATGTCGAGAATTATGTACACGTTCGCGTGACATAATTTTTGACACATCCCAATCTCAACGGGTTTACGCATACGTGACTCGTCTGGAAATAACTCTTTAAATTCAAGTGAATAATAAAAGCGGTAAAATATAAAATGCACATAGATATAAAAGCAGTAATTAAACAATTTAGGCCAAGTTTAATCATTAGGCGACCGTGCTAGAACCACGGAACTCATGAATGCCTAACACCTTCTCCCAGGTTAACAGAATTCCTTACCCAGATTTTTAGTTCGCAGACAATTTAAACAAAGTCAAAATTCCTCGATTTGGAATTTTTAATAAATAAATGGTGTCCCGGAACACCGTAAAAAATTCGGGTGACGACTCTAGATAAATAAATAAATCCCAAATTTGAATAATATTACTTAAAATGGAAAAACTCTCTTATTACCTTACCGAGAAAAAAAAAGGTGTGACACAAGATACTCCTATAAAAATTGGTAGCTGATATTATCAGGTTTCTGGATATTCAGTTTCTTGTATGCCTATTGCTTCAGATTGAATTGAGTTAATTAAAGGAAATAAATCAATAATTAAAGAAGAGCTTGTTGGTCGTATTTTTTTTTTATACTACGGTACTATTTTTTCCGAGCCTTGATTAAGAATAATTAACATAAAGACGGTCACCCAATCGCTTAAATCAAAATAGTAACTGAAAATATAATATATACATAATTTATTTATTATATGTGTATAACCATTATATAATATATATATATATATATATATATATATTTATATTTATATATATATATATATATATATATATATATACGGCATAACATTGTGACGATAAAATTTCTTTTGGAGAAAAATGTTGCACCTAACTTATGATTACAAAGTAGTAAAAAGATCTTCCATCAACCAACACCATTTCTGGGCTGAATCATTTTTATGGTAAATATACGCAAACAACGAAAATTTAAAGTTTATGGGTTCCTCCAGCCATCTTAAATTAATAACTAGGTTCAATATCGACTATTTATAAATATTCAATGAATTTTTATTGCATATACTAGGTATGGTCGAAAGCTATTGGGTTTCCGAAAACCTGCATCATTGCCTCTAAATTTGTCACTATATTTCTTTTCTATTATATAGAAAAGAAAATATGGTCGACCAAGGACATATATGTCATTAAAAAAAATTTCTATATTGTATGCAATTCTTAAATGTAAATTGTCATTCCCACATTCCCATAACCACAAAACTCATTTGATTGTTATGTTCATTAGACTACTTTTGCAGAGTACTGTATGCAAATACTCATTTGAAACGTTCCTTTTCTCATTTGATAAAATTATTAATTTTGATTTAGTCAACTAAAAGTTTTCAGAGAGAAAGTGAACTTTATTATTAAATAATAGAGCAACAAAAAGAAATATTGATAAATATTTACAAGATTTCGTATTTACCCACAGTGTTTTAAAGCAATTTAAAAATTAAAATTAAAAGGTTTTCATCTAGCCACATTATTTTAAGGCGATTTCAAACGAGAAATTTTCATATTCAAAAGCAATTTTTAAAAGTATAGTTTATTCAATCTCAAAAGTTAATTTAAGTGATGAGATTTGTTCATATTGTATTGGGGGCTATCTCTTATATGCTTAATTGATGTAAAAATTTAATCTACATGATTTGAACTCATTCTTCCCTAATAAATTTTCAACTATCAATAAATCATCCTATTTTTGTTATAGTTTTTTATATTTTTTTATTGTGAAAATTAACATATGATAAATCTATAGAAAAATAAAAGTATTTCTCTTATCGCTTTAATTAAAGAAAAAATTAAAATCCCTTTAATACTTTAGACAAGAATGTTTAATATTCTATCATCAGTTAACATCATTTTAAATGGATCGTTATAAAATATAATTTGAATCACTATATTGAATTAACTACAATTTATATCATGTTAATATTTGTTTGGTGCATTTGGTTCTCTTTGTTTGAAATAGTAATTGCCTCTTTAAGGGATGCAAGTCCCATTGGAAGTTCTCTTCATTTACTTTACTAAAAATTTCTCTTGATTTTGTTGTATACGAGACATGAAGTAAAATCATAGTAAGTTTTTTTTATCCAATCTTTTATCGTATTGTAAAGTATGATGTTGTTCGTGTTAACTTTCATCAAGTAGCTGATTATTCCCACCGTGGAAACGCTTGCGGAACCAATTTGGATGTATTCAAGAATAGTTTACAGATAGATTGGTAAGTATTTTATTCTAGAAAACTTTGTTAATAGATGACACTTGTAATTTTAATGTATTATCTTGTAAAATATTCAAATACATTAATGTTTATGTTTGATAGAATGTTAAAAGTGAGTATTATAGCATGCAGTTTTTTACGTTAACTGGAGCAACTTAAATAGATTATAATTTATTATTTAATTTTAAGTAAATTATTAAAATAAACTAATTATTAATTGTGATCCCCAATATCATTCTCTGTTCGTGATTAAATGAATATAACAATAATCGATTTGTTTAATTGAGCTCTAACAAACATTAGCAAAAACCTAATTGAATCCTGATAAATAATAATTTTAAAACTACAATATTGGGCCCCTATACAGACATTTCCTCATCTCTCTATATATATATATATATATATATATATATATATATATATATATATATATATATTCATAATTTATAAATGGGGATAACCAGGAATTATCTCATGGCCTATATTTGCAACCCAACACGTGTAGCCCAATTTTGATAGATGTCAACTCACCGTTTGATTTCTCTTACTAAACATCCCACACTTGTGAAAAGCTTCATCTGCAGAGCCCTCTTCTTCAAACACCTCTTCACTTTATATCTCTGTTGTGTTGCTCCTCCCCTCTGTCTACTGGTATTTTCTACTAGGTAATCTTCATCTCATCTTATGTTTTTTTTGTATTGATTTATTTGAATCTTTGATAATATGCTAGGTATTTGTGTTTTCCCCTGAATAGTGAGGGGATTCCTGCAGAAATAGTGAGATTATGTTAATAAATTTTGTTCTTAAGGTGTTTGATAAAATTCTTCAATCAGATTTTCTATTAGATTTCTTATACATGTTCCTGTCTTTTGTTTTCTCTGGTTTCATTCTTTGGTTGCATTTTGAGTTAGGGATTACATGTACTTCTTTAGTGCCCAATGACCAATTAGACAATGGTACAGGAGTTGAAGTTTGGCAGACGCAGGAATAGGAAATCTCTGCCCAGTCCATTCTTAAAGTGCGTTTTCTTCAAAATGGCTTATATGGTCCGTCAAAGGGTCAAAGTATGATTTTTCATTATCTCTTTTAGTAGGTATCAAAGATATGATAGGGTTAGGATTAAATAAATCATCTTCGAGTAAGAAGTAGTCAATGCAGAAATTATTGAAGAGATGTTTATCTTCCTGCCTAAACATATAGTTTTTCGGCAGAATTTTCTTCATATTGTGCATCTTGAAGAGATGATCTTCAAAAGAAGGAGAATTGAATCTTTGAATGGGCAACTGATAACTTATCTTAGAATACTATGTGTGGCACCCTAGAGTACGTGTTGTGTGCAAGAAGTTACATTAACATGGTTCATGTCATACGAGATATGTTGGAAGTTTTATATAGAAGTTACTGTATTAGCATGGCTTTGTGTGGTATCCGTTTTTCTTCTTCTTCTTTTTAAAAAGAACTTCTTTTATGTTAACTTGCCTTTACCTTCACATGACATGTATAAAAATTTAGCTTAGCCAATTTTTAACTGCTTTTACATGTTTTGTGATATGTTGGTGGCTGAACTTACAGTGGATAGTGTGGAGCATAACGCAAGTACGGATATTTGGAGCCTTGGTATCCAGTGCTTTGAGTTTCTGTACGGGATACCTCCATTTGAACCAAAGGAACACTCAGACACATATAAAAGGTAAACTAAAAGTTTCACGAGAAAGTTAAACAGGAAACACAAAAAGGTAGAAGATTTTAGAAAAAGTAGTAGTACATTACATTTTATACATAGGTCCTCCTTTTAGAAAAAATGTGAATTCATTCATACAATGCTACAACTAATGTTCGTGGTACAATTTTCAAATTCTGCATGGATGAGTATGAAACAACATAATGAAATTACAAATAGTGTACCCAAGCATTACAATTTTCAAATCTTTCGTCACTAGCTAGATCTGGCATGGATCATTTTTGAGCGACGAAGTTACTAGGGATTTCTCTCCAGTGTCTGCTAAGATGCTCCGGTCTTTGGTTGACGCTATTATTTGGAAAAGCGAGTTTGAATATGTGGAAAAGCGAGTTTGAAATGGCAAACGACTTATATAAATATTACCAATTTAACAATGATAGGTATATTGGCAAGGTTTTTCTATGGATGTGCATAAGATTGTGCAAGTGGATCTCAAATTTCCTGCCAAACGAATTTCTCATCAGCTGCCAAGGACCTCATTAGTGAGATTTTTCTCTAATCCATTGAGATACTTTAAAATACAACAACACGTAATCTCGGGGCTAACTTGTTCTTTTTTATTCATGTTTCTGGGATTTAGATGCTTATAAGGGTTCTACACAGTGTCTGCCCCTGAAGAAGGTACTTGAGCATCCTGGGATTGTGCAGAACGCAGATCCTTCAGGTGTTCAGTCATCCGTTCTCTCGGAGAACCTTATAGGAGGTCAATTTTATTGCGACCTTTAAGGTGAGTTATTTGTTTCATTTTACTATTAAGCTTCTCTTAATTTGGAGTTCGATATAAAGACATGGATCTAAGTGATATCACGAACTACGACCTCTCTTTAACTTGATTAAGTGTGAAGCAGAGTCCCTACATGTTTAATTGGATTGCAGGGTCTGTTAGTTTCAAAAGTTTCTTTTGAGTGTTATACTTTATTTGTGCCATAGGGTTTCTATGAGGAATTGAGCATAGAACATAATGTTTTTTTCCATCTTTGCTGCTGCAGTTTTGCTCTTTTGCGGTAGCGTATAGCTGAAAAAGCTTGATTGAGCTTTTAACAAAATGATAACGAGGCTATAATCGTTAATGTGCGATTTGTATGGAATTGGATTTTGGAAACGATGGATAACTTTGTGGAAGGGGGAGTTCTGTCATTACTGTTTGTGTTGTTGAATCAATTAATATCCTGTTGTTGTGGGAACTAGAAAGCAGGAATAGGATAGAAACGATGGATTTGTTGTTTCCAAACTTTCACTTCCATTAGTTTACCACAAATTGCATAGAGTGAGGAAGGTTTAATTAGATTAGCAATTGAATTGTGGTTTTTGTGTCATTAAACTATCCCTTAACAATTGCTGCTTCCATTGACATAAGTAATTGGGAACACTGTTGTGGTCAACGTATAGGTATCCAAAGTTGAATTGCATGTATACTGGGGTTCTATTACGGTCTGCTTCAAGATTTTTGCTCTTTGCAAAATAGCAGTATGTACCTACTTTGAGATGATCTTTTTGTATGTATCAAGTGGAAATTTAGTCTGACCATTTATTTCTTAATGACTTCCAATTTTCTAAATAACTGAGGCTGTTTGCTAATTGTATGTTTACACATCCGCAGATCAGTAATTATGCGAGCATTTATTTATGGCACTCTTCATCTCTATTGCCACCACTGGGACCCGTTTCACTGTCACATCCAAAGCAGGAGACGACAAAGCATTTTCCGTTCTCTATATCTTCAAGTGGACATCATTATTAATCTCACCTACAACTTTGCTAATAGTGAACATGGTTGGATTTGTGGTTGGCATAACAAACGAGACATAAAATCCTAACAATAGATTCTTATAGAGTAAAAGCTGAAGCTTAACGGTTCGACTTATCTCAAATTTGGTTATTATGGAATGTTGTTGCTTCTTTATTTTGCTTATTGCTGCTTCTTGTAACAACTTTTTAAAAGAACTATTGGGCTCCCACTAATATATATATATATATATATATATATATATATATATATATATAGGGGATTTTTTCTTTCCTATACCATATAGGAAACCTTATTACTAAATATGTTCATTATTTATTAATTACCTGCACTGTTAATAGTATTTCTATAAATTAAATACAAATCGGCAATTAGCATATTTAATGGCAGCAATTTGCCTTTTTTCAGGGGATAATCATTCTGAAAACTATAATTCAAAAATTCAAATAGAACAAAAGTAGAATTCAAACATTAATACGAAATTTATCATCAATTTTCAGAAATTATATTACGACAAATCTTTGTTGTACTTCTTTTCTTCAGGCCAGCATGGCCAAAATATCAATAATGCTACAATTAAATGGGACTTGAGATCACTATGGAAGATTCAGAGATTTTGAAGTTGACGAAATTGTCGTAGATGATAATGCAAACTACAGTTTACTGTTTCTGCGATTGCAGAACAACTGTCGATTGATACTTCAGATAAAATTGTTGAAACCAAATACCTAGTGAACGACAATTGCCCTCCGATGGAGATAAGGAATGACATGGGTGTTCATGTGTATATGGAGACCAAAAGGGAGCATAGAAGCTTAGGTTCATATCCGTTATGTATTAGTGTACGTGATTTCAATGTGGACTTGACTATCACCATGGATAACACGAGTATAGGTTTGTGAATTTTAAAATTGTATATATATAATGTTTTAATGCATTTTCTACAATTCAACTACGTATGACTACAATTAAACTACAAACCTGGGTTTTCATAATTATCGTTAAACTCATAACAATTGTATGACAAAATAAACTAGAACCTATGCTGTCAAATATTTATGTGTCATAATCTACAATGACGTATAAACTACAATCTGTGAATGAAGTCATTATTATGTATTGATGTATAAAATACAAAGATTCTACAAATTTATAAAAACACTGATTGTCGTTATGTTGGTGCAGGTTCCTCTGGATCACTAAAATTACTTGAAATGCCATCCTCTCCAGCTATTGAGGATTATCAAAGTGAAATAATAACAGAAAGTACGCAAAGTATTATTGAAGAAGGACAAGTGTATCAGGACAAAAAAACTGTAGCTGCTACAATGAAGAACTTTGNATAATTAAAAGCAGTGATTCACTCATGGAATGTGTTATTTTGACATTGTGGTAAAATTGTAGTTAATTGTAGTTTAAGCTCATGTTATATTAAAAATATTATATTTTTTTGTAGTTACTGGCTCGTATGCGTTGGTGAAAACTGTAAATGGCATTTAAAGGCAACGTCAATTAATGATTCAACAATGTTCAAAGTCAGGAGTTTCAACAGACAACACACA